>JAJQXH010000081.1:532500-582500 GCA_022343465.1 Oscheius sp. G VE-2021 | reverse complement strand
AATTCCTAAAGGGCAAAACACATGAACAACTATTTTTCTCGCGTAATTGAGGATAAAGAAAGAATGAATAAGAGTTCGTTCTGTGGAACTTGATTACTACTTCGTCACACGTGGCTTAATCAGGTTCCCTTCATGGAAATCGGCGTGGGGGCTTCAAAAGCAGTAAATTTATCGTTTTCATTCAGGAAGTTAGGTAAAAGAAAAATATAAACGAAGAACAAGTGTGTGTGTGTGTGTGTGTGTGTTTGTGTGTGTGTGTGCGCCGACAAATTCGGCGATTCCCCCGATTTCGTCAGAAAATTCAATGAATTGTCTTTTTATTCAATTTTTTCAAAAATATTTTTTTAAAATTAATCTCTCAAAATGCGTTTTTATATATATTTTTTAAATTGTAAAAAAATTATTTTCTGAAATTGCATTTTATTCAATTTTTTTAAACAAAAAACAGTCTTTGAAAATTCTTTTTTATCAGTTTTTATTGAAAAATTATTTTCTGAAAATTCATTTTCATCAATATTTTGTTTAAAAATATATACTTTGAAAATTCCATTTATTCAATTTTTGTGTTTAAAAAACCTTAATCTCTGAAAATTCATTTTACTCAATTTGTTTTTTAAAATTAATTTCTCAAAATAAATTTTTATCATTTTATTTTATAAAAAAATTAATCTTAGAAAAGAGCGTGAGCGTGTGCGTGTGTGTGTGAACGTGTGTGAGTGTGAACAATTTTCTAAATCGTTTATTATTCAAAATAACTCAAACAAATCGATCCATCTCAGAATTTTCATATACCACGGCTCTTCAGGTTCAGGCTCCTCACAAATGACGAATGGCTCTTCTTTGAATGGAATGTTGATTTTCAGACTCCCTTTGCACCAAAGATCCCTTTTTTGGTAAGCGACATAGGCCAAAATTGTCACCAGAAGGACGTGCCAGAAAATGATTCCTACACAAAAACGCCAAGAACAGGAACGCTAAAAAAGTGAATTTTAAATAAAACTTTTCGAGTTTTTACCTGACTCGGTCCTGTTTTTTCGACTTGGTAGGGCTGGGCAGCTCTCAATGGATGTTCCACATAAAAATATAATTTCACAAGCTTTGTCAATTCCATAAAGATATTTTTGACACATTCCTCCAATGTTTCAGTGTTGTTCAATTTTGACAAATCCCTCCAATGTTTCATTTGTGAATATTTTTTTTTAAAACTCAGGGAAAATTTGTATTGAAACTAACCATTATTTCAGTTTTTAAATGTTGACACATTCCACCAATGTTTCAATTTTTGCAGTCCAAAAGACATAAATATGTTTCTTGAAAACAACGTAGTTATTCAGCTATAATGAAACATTTAAAAAAATTCAGTTTTTTCCATTTTGACACATTTAACTAATGTTTCAGTTTTTCCATTTTGACACATTTAACCAATGTTTCAGTATTTCAATTTTGACAGATTACTCCATTGTTTCAGTTTTGTCAAAACAAATGAAAAAGTTGTTTTTTTAAAAATAGGATACATAAAATCAAAATAAGACGTTGTTTTGAGAGAAAACCAAAAAAAATTGTCTTTCCGCCTAGCCCGCCCTGCGTTTACGCAACTGATTCTGAGCCAAAAACTCATATTTTAGTCGACATTTCCTTTGACAAAAAACAAAGGAAAAAAATTTAACCAATGTTTCAGTGTGTCTCTTTAAACGATTCTCAGATGAGCGATAAAGTTAAAAATGCATGGTTTTTTCATGCAAAAATTTAAAGTAGTTCAAAAACATCTTTTTGACACTTTCCTCCAATGTTTTAATTTTTTAATTTAAACTACTCAGACGAGCGAAAAACGGGTTCAAATTAGAAAAAAATGGGTTCAAACTAGAACAAAAATATTCTTACACCTAATTCAACCTGCGTTTACGCGACCAAAACCTGCATGGCCTAAACTACCTGGCATATGGACTCAAAAACACTTATTTCAGTCCTGATCATATTTTCCACCGCCAGATCCGTTTTTGTTTAATAATCATTGAATTTTTCAATTCCAAAAAGTAAGTTTTGACATGTTCCTCCAACGTTTAAGTTCTTCAATTAAAAATAGTCAGACAAATGTTTGAAGTCAAACAACTGAGTTGTTAAGGCAAAAACTAAAAAAACTGGATTTTACGCATAGCGTGCCCTACGTTTACGCAACCTAACCTGTCTGGCCTACATGGCCAATGAGCCAAAATTCCTTATTTCAGTTCTGAGTCAAAAACGGTTTAAACAACTTGTGGGTTTTCAATTAAAAAAACTCATATGAGCGTTTGAAGTCAAAACAAAACGTAATTTGGGAGAAAACCAAAAAACATGGTTCATACCTAGCACGCCCTGCATTTACGCAAATTAAGCCTAAAAACCCCTTATTTCAGTCAAAATCGCATTTTCCACCCACCGCCAGATCAGCTATTGTTTAATAATCATTGGCTTTCTCATAGTTTATGGCTCTGACGGGGCTGTGCCGATGCGCCAAGCAGCCGCTTTTTCCCACAACTGCGTGGGATCGAAATGACTATATCGATGGTTTTAAAATCGAAAATTCTTCAAATTTTAAACAAACAGTTTTTTTTTGAAAAATAAAAAAAAATTTGAAAAAAAAAACTTTGAAAACTTCATTTAAATCAGCTTACCAATAAAAACTATCCATGCTTATGTGTGAAATTGGATTATGAATAAAAACAATTTTTGGTGCTTTGGATTTGGCAAAACTAAATATTTTCGAGAGATTTTTGTAGCACACAAAAATAGTACCGGAAAGCAAAGCTACGTGCCAAAAACGGACCTTTGAAAACGAAAAGTCATAGACTTGTGGTTCTTCAACATTTTGTAGTAGACGCTCCGTTTCCAAAATGGGTTCTTGGGTTTCTTCTTGAGTGGCCAAGTGTTGAACTAGTCGGTTGTACTTTTCGATCGAAGCTGGAAGTGTGTGAGTGTGAGCGTGAGAATGTGACAATGTGAGGGTGTAAGAAAATGTGTGGGACTGTGAGAATGTGAGAGTGTGGTAAGAACGTGAAAGTGTGTGAATGAGTGCGAGTGTGTGTGGGAACGTGAAAAAGTGAGTGTGTGATTGTGAAAATGTGGCAATGTGAGGAAATGTGGTGAGTGTGAAGATGTAGGTGCGTGTTACTGTGACAATGTGAGAGTGTGGAAGCATGTGTGGGTGTGCAAGAATGTTAAAATGTTAGAGCATGTGTGAATGTGACAGTGTGACAGTGTGAGATCAAGTGTGGGTATGTAAGAATGTTAAAGTGCTGAAACGTATGTGAGCGTGAGAATGTGAGGGTGTAAGAAAATGCGTGTGACTGTGAGAAAGTGAGAGTGTGAGAAAAGCCTGAGCATGTGAGTTTGTGAAAACTGTTTGTGAGTGTGGGGGATGTGAGGATGTGAGTCCGTGAAACACATGTGGGTGAGCGTGACAATCAATGTGTGTGTTTGAGGGTGATAATGTGAGGGTGTTACAGCATGTGTGTGAGAATGAATCTGAGAATGTGAGAGTGTAAATGTGAATGTGAGGAGGTGAGCATGTGAGAGCAAGTGTGGGTGTGTAAGAATGTGAGAGTGTGAGGGAAGCCTTGGTATAGAAATGTGTGAGACATGTGAGAGTGTGTGTGAGTGAGTATGCGAATGTGCAATAGTGAGTTTGAGAGCGTGAGTATGTGAGAGTAATTCGGAGTGTGAGAATGTGACTTGTGAGGTAGGTGTGTATGTGTGTGAGTGTGATAACGAATGTGTGCATGTATGTGTGAACGTGTGCGTGTGATAACGTGTGTGTGTTAAACCAACCCAATAAGTCCCTATTCGTAGCCAGTCGTCTAATATCCCATCTTTCTATGAAAAACTGCTCATGACACATTGGACAAAAAAGGAATCTGAAAACTTTTGTGTTTTTTTCTTCATTTTAAATAAACTTACGAAAAATTTCTCCTGGCTTCCACTACAAGACGAGTGACGCAAGAAATACAACAAGAATGGCCATTTCCACAAGGGATGATTTTTGGAATATGAAGATTTTCATCTGAAATTTAATAAAAAATTGATTTTTTTAACAATATGTTATAATAACAGTTTTTTTAAATTGGATGAGAAAATATAAAAACTACCGTATTCACTGTAGCAAACGGGACATTCCGCTAGAGGTTCTGGTTCGGGTGGGTGGTCCGGTGAGAAAACCATTCTAAATTTTATGATTTAACTATTTATTGATTAAAATTGTCGAAAAAACTGGAACTAAAAATTGGAAAATCAATAGAGGAAAACTAGTGCTTTGTGAGATAACGAGGGCAAAAAAGGCATGAAACAAATGAGAGATAAGAGTTTTTCGGTGACAAGGGAATTTATATACACATTCACACGTTCACACATTCAAACACACAATCACACATTGACACATTCACACACTCCTTCACTTGTGTGTACTCGCACACTCACACAGGTACACACGCACACATTCACACTCACACACTCACACATTCGCACATTCGCACACTCACACACTCATAAATTCACACTTTCACTCTCTCACACATTCACGCACCCATACCCTTACACACTCACACACGTACACACGCACACATTCCCACTTGAACCATGCACACACACTCACACTCGCAGACTCACACACTCAAACATTCACTCATACCTACACTTACACACTCAGATATTTATACACGCACACTTACACACTCAAACACTCACATTTTCACACACTCACACAGTCGCACAATCACACATTCACACATTTTCACATTCACACAATCATGCATTCGCACACTCACACACTCACCTGTACACACTCACACATTCACACACTCACAAGCACACACTCACACACTCACACACTCACACACTCACACACTTACTCACTTTCACACTCACACACTTTCACATTTACACATGCACACATTCAAATATTCCCACATTCACACATTCACAAATCGATTTACACACTCACACGCGCACACATTCAAATATTCCAATACTCATATACACACGCTCACACATTCACACACACTTACACTCACACACACACACATACCTACACATACATGCACACACATTACTTCACTTTTACACTGTCACACACTCACACACGTACACACGTACACATTCCCACACTCAAAAGGGGTTCCACAAAATGAAAAAAACGAAATGTTCATTTTCGCCTCCACTTATAAACGGATTATCTATGATCGTGGCTCCGCGTTATGCTAGCCCTCCGAGAAAATCCTAAGTAAAGCCTAGGGATAACCGGAAATTCTTTAAGACAACTTCGCACGTTCACACGCTCACACGCTCACACATTCACACATGCAAATATTCAAACATTCACACATTCACTCACTCACACATTATTGACACGTTCACATATACACATTCACAGACTCACACTCACATATTCACACGCTCACACATTAACAATCTCACATTGATGCGTTCACATATACACTTACACATTCACACGCTCACACATTCACACTTCAACGAAATCAACAAACTGATTTATTTAGTAAATTTGGAATATAATCTATCTATGAGGTCATTCATGCGTGAAATTGGGTCTTTTACAACAGGCATGGGAACAACTTTAGGTAGTACAAGTTCAGAATAGCTCACAGTTTTGGAAAGGTGCTTGTAGCAAAGAAAAGCAGTGGCAGCTAGCCAAGTAAGTTGCCAAATGTGGATGTTTGAAAACCAACCACCAACATTCTTATTTTCAGAATTGGGGGAATAGTCATCTTCATGATATCTATCCCAGTCATAGAATTCTTCGTTCGGCATCCAAAGATCTGAAGGGCCGTAATAGTAGGGTTCCCTGAAGGGTGGCAGATCCACTTCATTCATTCCTAGAATCCATTGGTCAGACTGTGTGAGAGTGAGTGTGTGAGTTTGTGAGTGTGTAAGTGTGGGTATGTGCGTGTGAATGTGTCTGTATGTCTGTGTGTATGAGGTGATGAAAGTATGAATGTGTGTGTGAGACTGTGTGTGTCGGTTCATGTGTGATTGTGTTAGCGTGTGAATGTGTGCATGAATGTGTTAGTGTGTTAGTGTGAATGTGTGAATGTATGAAAGTGTGTATGTGTGAATGTGTGTATGTATCTGCATGAACATGAGTGTGTGCATGTGTGCATGTGTGAAAGTGAGAGTGTGTGAATGCGTGAGTGTGTGAGCGTGTGAATGTAAATGTGTGAATGCGTGAATGTAAATGTGTGAATGCGTGAGTGTGAGTATGTGTGAGTGAATGAGTGTGAGTCTGTGAGATTATGAGAGTGTGATTGTACGAATGTGTTAATGAGAGTATGAATGTGTGAATTTGTATGTGTGAGTCCGAAAGGTCATGAAAGTGTACATGTGTGCATGTGTGACTGCGTATATGTGAAAGTGAGAGTGTGTGAATGTGTGAATGCGTGATTGTGTGAGTGGGAGTGTGCATGTGCATGTGTGCAGATATGAGATTAAGAGTGTTTGAGTGTGTGAATGGGTATGTGAATGTGTGCATGTGTGAAAGTGAGTATGTGTGTGTAAGTATGTATGTGTGGGAGTGTGTGTTTTAGTGTGTATACGTGCCTGCATGAATGTGAGTGTGTGAATGTATTAATGTGTCTATCTAAGAGTGTGTGTGTGAGGTGATGAAATTCTGAATATGTGTGAGTATGTGGGTATATGAGTATGTGAATGTGTGAATGTGTGAATGTGTGAGTGTGTGAGTGTGTGAGTGAATTTGTAAGTGTGTGGCTGTCCATGTGTGAATGTGTGTGTGTGTGTGTATGTGTGTGTGTGTGTGTGTGTGTGTGTGTGTGTGTGTGTGTGTGTGGCAACCCACTCAAAAAATCCATAGTTTCCAATTCTCTCACATCCCATCGGTCTATATGAACACGAGTATGGCAAGTAGGGCAAATAAGAGCTCTTAAACTATGTTATATTATGAGAATTTAATGTAACTTACCTATTATGTGTCCTGGCAACATTCAAAAGTTGAGAAGCACAAGACAAACAGCAAAAGTGGTCATTTCCACAAGGGATAATCTTTGGAATATGACGGTTTACATCTAAAAATCAGAAAAATAGCGCTTTTTATGAAAAACTTTCCAAATTCAATGTAACAAACTGGACATTCATAGAAAAACTCCTCCGGCATTTAAAAATCCAAAAAAATTCAGTCAAAAGCAAAAATCTAAACGAAAAAATGTGATGGTCGCAGCGGCCAAATAGAAAAATCGATATAGCGGTGGTGTTTAGTCGCATAGTGGGTGCAAAAACAAGCCAGCGAGGTCAAGAAAAGCGGGTCTTGGAGAGAGAGAGAGAGAGAGAGAGAGAGAGAGAGAGAGAGAGAGAGAGGGAGAGAGAGGGAGGGAGGGAGAGAGAGAGAGAGATAGGGGAGAGAGAGAGAGAGAGAAAGAGAGAGAGAGAGAGAGAGAGAGAGAGAGAGAGAGAGGAGAGATAGGAGAGAGAGAGAGAGAAAGAGAAAGGGAGAGAGAGAAAGAGAGAGAGAAAGAGAGAGAGAGAGAGAGAAAGAGAGAGAGAGAGAGAAGAGAGAGAAAGAGAGAGAGAGACAGGGAGAGAGAGAGAGAGAGAGAGACCCGGAACTTTCCCCTACTTCTAAATGTCATTTGAGGATTATTCACCTCTCCGCCTCTTTTTTGTTTGCCATAAACACCTGCCTCATTTTCTCAGTTCACTTCATCGATGAATGTCTCCGATTCCTCATTCTTCAACACTCCCAATGTTCTTTTTCTTTTTCTACCTGTGGTCCTAACCACCACAATTGGACCTCCCCTACTGATAACCATTGTCTACCGCCTAGTCCTTTTCCAAAAACCTCTCAATCGATACCACTTGGGAATTGTGGCCATGTGCATAAGTGACTTTATAGCAATTCCGTTGGTTGACGCCCTCCTTTTGGTAAGTTTTTTTTTTTTTTTTTTTGAAAAAAATATGATATTCAGACGGACATTTTCCCAAATATTTCTGGCTATTTTCCATTTAATATAGCCCCGTTTACTTATGATCAACTCCAAAATTTTGCAATTTTGATCTTGGCAGTGACATCAGTTCACTGGAAATCTGTTTTCAAGAGGTAGTTTTTTTTTAATTTTTTTAAAAACATTTATATTTTGGCTTTTAGTTCCCCAAAATTTGATTTGATCATGTATCGATTGATAATTGGGGTGACATTGGTTGTGTTGATGGTTCAGTTTGCAAGACAATTTTTGGCTAGTTATCTGCCGAATAATGAGGTGAGACACGTACACACTGACTCACATTTACACTGCCACACACGCACACACGCTCACGTTCACACACTCACGCACACACACATTCACACACTGACACTCTAACACAATCACACACATACGTACACTACACACACTTCACTTCCTTTCTCACACTTTTACACACTCATACACTCACTCACTCCCATTCACACGCTCACGAGGGCACGCGCACACGCACACGCACACGCCCACTCACACACACACTCACTGACACACTCGCACACACTCACACTCATAATAATGAACCCTTACACATACTCACTTACACACTTACACATACACACATACACACATACACACGTTCACACAAACACACAATGACACATACACATATGCAAGCATAAACACTTACACACGCGGGCTAACGCTCACGCACACGCACGCAAACTCACTCTCACTCACAAAATCACACAAACACACGCTCACGCACACATGCACACATCCATCCATACAAACATACGCACATACTAAAATCTTCACATACTCACATAAGAAAATATCACGCTGACACATTTACACAATCACACACTCACACATTCATACACAGAGGCTAACGTGTATACTTACTCACATGCGCACATGCTCACACTCACATGTACACATATACACAAAGAAACATTCACATATACACAATCACACACACACACGTTCACAAAACACACGCTCACGTACACTTGCACACATACACCCATACAAACATACGGACACACTCAAACGTTTACACGTTCATACACTCACATGTACACATATACACAAAGAAACATTTACACATACACACTCACACATTCACACGTTCACACGTTCACAAACTCACACGTTCACACATATGTACATACTTACACTCACATTCACACACCAGATATTTGCACACATACACGTACACATACACACATACACACATACACAGTACATCATAGGCGCACTCACACACACACGAAACGCTGACACGCTCACACACACACTCACATACTTACATTCTCACGCTTTCACGTACATATAGACACATTCACACATACATTATCACACGCGCACACGTTGTTATTTATAGATCTTCTGGAAAGAACTATCCCTCTTTTCCATTTGCATCTTTGCCATCATTCTCTTCACCATCAATGTAATTTGCCTCATTTCTGTCCGCCAACTCGATTCTTCTAAATTTACTCCGAATGTTCTCCAAGGACAACGGAAAATGTCTCAGAGTTTGTTGATGAAGGTAAAATTTTAAAAATTATGTGAAAATTTAAAAAAAATTCAAAATTATTTGATTTAAAAAAAAAATTCAGTCAATCCTCCTCGGAATTCTGCTCTTTCTCGGAATTTTCATTACAGTTCTTGCCAATGTTATGTACGCTACGACGGATCAAAACATATTGGATAGACTAACCAAGATAAACTTTTATAGCATGTGTGTAAGTGAAAAAAACCATCAAAATAATGAATTTTTGTATTTCAGTTTGGGAACTTTGTCTACCGAACTTATCCTCTAAGTGACGCAATTCTTACGTGGTGGTCAGTTTCGGGGTTGCTGAAGAAGAAGAAGAAGGCTTCCGTCACCAATCATACAAAATCGACTGTTTCAATTGTGACTGTGACGTAGATTTAGCATAGTAGATAATTAGCTAAAGTGAAATAAACTGTATTTAAAACGGAATATCTGTAAGGGTAGTGAACTCTTAAGACACAGGAAAAGACAATGCCACGCGGTTTGAGGTTGGCCCACAAATGCGGAGCGGTGGTTCCCTTGTATCAACCGTAGAAGAGCGTAGTGATTATCCAAGCACAATGACATGCCCAAACCCCAAGGAACTCAAATTTCGCTAAAGTTTAGTACACAACTTATAACACAAAATAAACAGACATCAACTGACGACGAGCCGGCAGGTGATCAGCATGAAGGGTTGACACAGGACAGCAGGCTTCAGAAATGCATCAGTCTTTCTCAGAACATCAGCAGAACAGTTTTAAAATTTAAGAATGAGCAACGGTACAACGCAACATTTTTTCCAAGGGTCAATTGCCACAAGCCAGAAGCCTAGGACCTGTGAGATTGGAGATCTCACGGGTTAAATCACATTTAGACAATTTAAGTTGCCCAAAGTGGCGTAAATTACCAGTAAATACTAACTTTACAATTCAACAGGAAACCATCAGAAATTCAACAGAGAACCGTTTAGTGTCAGCGCAGAGCCTCGAATGGGGCGTTTGAATGGTCACATGTCACATCGTTTTCTGCGAATAACTTACCAGCGAAGTCATCACAAAACCTGTAAAAATGTTTAACAATTGTGCTCATATATTAAATATAATTCACTTTTTGGGCACAAAGTAAAAACAAATTGAGCTTTTTTGGTTTGCTGTTTTTAGAGGAGACAATTTGACCAAAAATGACGAAAACTGCCTTTTTGACACAAGAACATTGACAGTACATTTTTTCGTTACCGTACTACTAACCCTATGACCAAATACTGTGTCACTAGACTTAAGCGGTCCAATCGACTTTTTGTAGACATTCGCTCTTAAATATTTAACTTTGAAAATGTTTAAAAGGAATTTCCGGCACGCAGAATTTTTCAAACCATTGGAAATCGCCTCGTAATTGTTAACCAAACTCGATTTCTATTTTAAAAATGATCAAAAATAACTACAGTGTAATGAAGCAAACCCTGATCGTTTTGGTCACAAACTGGGTGGTCTAGGCATATTGATCAAAAAGGCCAAGCCGAGACGTTTATTAACAAATTTACTTGTAAAAAGATTTTACACCACTGAGAAAAAAATAGATACAGCGATCGAAATAAACTTTCTCTTTTAATTCCTTTTTCTTATAATTCCCTGCCACTGACCCAGTGCATTCGGTAAAAATGGAAATAGGTGCAATTTCCGAAAATGATGTTCTTAAATGAGGGTGTTCTTAGTTGTTTACAGATATATTTTTTCTTATCACGCCCTGATCATCTACGGCTGTTTCCCTCCCTGATTTCCGATCGCAACAAGTTACTCACTCCTCCCGCCTTTTTTTTATTATTTACCGTCATGAACACCTGCGGTTTATCGCCCATTAACCTCATTCCCCATAATGACCGTTTCCTCCGATTCCTCATGGTTCACCACAGCAAATGTTCTCTCCCAATTTTTACCCATCATATTAACCACAATAATTGGACCTCCTCTTCTAATAACCATTGTCTACCGCTTATACAAATTCAACAAACCTCTCAATCGCTATCAATTGGGGATTGTGGCCATGTGCATAGGTGACTTCATAGCAATTCCGCTGCTTTTCGTCCTCCTCTTGGTAAAAAAAACCCATTAAATTGGGTATATAATCAGTTCAGAAGGACTATCATTACCCAAAACTGGATGGCTATCTTATTGTTGAAATAGCTGTTGTCGTATATGACCAACTTCAAAATTTTGCCATTTTGATCTTGGCAGTTACTTCAGTTCTTTGGAAGTCGATTTTCAAAAGGTGAGCTTAAAATTTATCTTGTTGAACTTCTTGAGCTCCAAAAAATTTGACTTGATTATGTATGGGTTGATATTAGTGGCGACTGTGGAATTACTACTGGTTCAGTTTTCACGGCACTTTCTGATCAAGTACTTACCGAAGGATGAAGTGAGTGGATGATCAAAGGAGCGTGAACACATATACACACGCACACAGACGCACAGTCACTTACTCACTTACTAATTTAGTAACTCACTTACTCACTTACTCACTAACGCAATGATTGATTCACTCACTCACTTACTCACTTACCCACTCTCTCACCCACTTAATAATTCACTAACTCACTCACTCACTCACTAACGCACTGATTTATTCACTCACTCACTTACTCACGTACCCACTCCCTCACCCACTTACTAATTCACTTACTCACTCACTCACTCACTAACGCACTGATTTATTCATTCACTCACTTACTCACGGAACCACTTACTCACTTGCTCACTTGCTCACTTGCTCACTTACTCACTCACTCACTCACTAACGCACTCATTTATTCATTCACTCACTTGCTCACGAACCCACTTACTCACTTGCTCACTTACTCACTTACTCACATACGTGTTCATTTATTCACTTACTCACTCACCTACTTACTCACTTATTCATTCACTCACGGAATCACTCATTCACTTATTCACTTACTTACTCACGTACTCACTAACTCACGGACTCACTCTTTCACTCCCTCATTTTTTCTCCCCATTTCCCCGCCACATTTTTATATTTTCAAATCTCAAAATTAAAGTTTTTTCTCCCTTTATCGCTACTTTCACGCTCATATCGCCATGAGAGACAGATTAACTTGCAGGCGCTTTCTTCTAACGGCTGTGCTCGCCATTTAAGATCTCAGGTGCCACGCGGTACGAGGTTGGGCCTCTTAAGCGAGTGGTGGTTCCCTCGGATCAGCCGCCAGAGAGTAATGATTCCCTTTCCAAGCAGTTTACGTCCCCAAACTCAGTTTGCGCTTGAAGTTAATTACTAAACTTTTCACACAAATAAAACAGACAATAAAAGGCGACGTTTCGGCAGATGTACAGCAAGACGGACGTCGCAGTTCAGCAGGCGGCAGTTTGGCTTCAGTTCTTTCACAGAACAACGCAGATCAGTTCTGAAATGAAAGAATGAGTGTCACACACAAAACACGATGTCCCAGGAGTCAGTAGCCATAAGTCAGAGGCCTAGGACCGGTGGGATTGGAAATCCACACAGGTAATTCATATTAACACATAATTAGGGCCCAAAACCCGAACAGATTATCGGTAAATACTAACCTTGCATTTAGCAGGTAAAACTATCAGCAATTTAGTTGAAAACCGGCCAGCGTTAGCGCAGAACCTCGACTGACGGACCGGTTGCGTCAGAAAGCGCTGGCTCCAAAATTACGGTACAGATTCGCAATAGGGCGCGCTTAATGAGCAAACCTTTAATCAGTTATTCTAGCTGAGTTCTCTTCAAGCTAAGTTTAAATATAACCATTTCTGGTTATAATTTGACGGTTCCTCACGGAAACGGCGACACACTTCCTCATTTTATAACTGACTTACCCACATATTTGCTTGCTCACTGACTCACTTACGCACTTACTCATTCACTCATGTTGTCACTTACTCACTCACCGACTCGTTCACTTACTAACTTACTAACTTACTCACTCACTTTTTCATTCATTCATTTCCAGTTTTTCTGGACAGCATTACCACTCATTTCACTGTTTACATTCACCCTCATTCTCATCACAATCACAGTCATTTGCCTCATCTCCGTTCGCCGACTTGATTCTTCCAAATTCACTCCGAATGTCCTCCAAGCTCAAAGGAGAATGTCTCATGGCATGTTGATGAAGGTAGTATTTTAAACTAATAGATTTAAAAAATGTTTACAATTCAGTTAATCGTCTACGTAATTTATCTTATCATTGGTATTTTTGTGGCAGTGTATACTTTTGTGGTTTTTTATGCACAAGCGTCGAATGATACGAAGCGCTTAGAACAAACACTTAAAATTCTTATAATTTCTTTGCGTGTAAGTCAAAAAAGGTTGAAAAGGGGTGAATAGTTGTTTTCAGTGTATGGAGTTTGTTAACCGAACTTATCCTCTTACTGATGCATTCCTCACACGGTGGTCGGTTGCAGGATTTCTGAAGAAGAAGGTCACAGTTGTCAATGAGAATAAGTCTCCAGTTGCGGTGGTGAAGGTGTCATCATAGTGATTTTTCGAGATGAATGCGATTTTTGATAAGCTGGAGTACGGTTACTTTAATTTCTTTGTGAAAGAAAATTTGGCTTTGTATTTCTGTGAATAAGTATGGCAGCACAAAATGTATGATAGCTTACATACCTTTTATGTTTTTGTTTCCATAATTTTGTCAAGTTTCAACCGACTTACCGTACTCAATCCAATATGCATAAAGACTAATTGTTGGACCAATCTGAGCATTTCGAATGTAATTGTTGAGTTTTATCAAGGTTGCGCCGAATTGCAGTAAACCTAATTACCGTAACCCGGACCCAAAAATCAATAATCGAGTTTTTTTTTGCAGAATTATTTTCATTAACTTATTCAAAAAGGTTAAATATCAATTTTCAACCAAATCACTTTGAGTTCACCTTGAGTTTTATCAAGTGTCAACCGATTTGCAGTACCCCGAACACCATTAACGTAACACGAATCCGAAAATCAAAAATTGACCTTTTTGTATAATTTTTGTCATATGTGTGTCTTAGATCTTTCTACAGAGATCTTTTCCAAAACAGGGTTGTCCCCCAACAAGTCAAGCAAAAACGATTCCACTCTTGTGTTCTACCGGCGCTCACATACGGTGCTGAAACCTGGGCAGTGACCAAGGCCTCTCTTAACAATTTAGCGGTAGCTCAGCGGCGCATGGAGCGAGTTATGCTAGGGATTTCTCTACTGGACCGTCGCGCGAATGAATGGGTTTGGGCAAGGACCAAGCTAAAAGACGTTGTGACGAAATGTGATAAACGAAAATACTTGTGGTGTGAACGGTTGGCAAAGATGGGGGATAGTAGATGGGCTCGAGCACTCACTGAGTGGCATCCACGTGGACCGAAGCGGGGAAGAGGAAAACCATAAATAAAACCATAATGTGTCTTAGCATGCCCAATGACTAATTTTTAGCCAAATCGAAACAGTTTTATTTTTTGCTCTAATTTTCGATATTTTTTGATTTCTGACTTTTGACCGACACCGAACTACTAACCAACTTGGCCGGCGGTAATCGTAAATTTTCCTTATGACGGCAAAGTCGGTTTTGCCGATTATGAAAATTGAGAATTTGAAAAATGCTTTGAAAAATTACGACTT
This sequence comes from Oscheius sp. G VE-2021, assembly GCA_022343465.1. Lineage (NCBI taxonomy): Eukaryota > Metazoa > Nematoda > Chromadorea > Rhabditida > Rhabditidae > Oscheius > Oscheius sp. G VE-2021. The sequence continues at coordinate 567,368 of JAJQXH010000081.1, read as the reverse complement.
CCAGGGGCACTTTTATTTTTCATAGATAAAACCTTCAACACTTCTAACATAAGCGTTTCTCTTTAACAAATGTGCTTACGCACGTTTTTGGCTTGCTCTTCAACAATCCAGAAATAGACCACCATGTTAAAATTGCATCCATCAATGGGTACAACCTGTAGATCACATTCAAAAACTGAAAAAAATTTGTTAATTTAAAAAATCGATAAGTCACGTAGTAGCTAAAGGCAGCTAAATTTAGCAAAATCTTTGCTGTGTGTTCATTCTTCGTACAGATGTACATGTTTGAAATCAGTATAGAGAAAATGCCGAAGAGGATAACAAATCCGAAAATTAGGGACTATAATTTAATTTAATTTAATTTAAAACAACTAAATCGTGCCTTAAGAAGCAGACTTTGACACATTTTTCGTTGTCCTTGAAGAACAGAAGCTGTAAATTTTGAAGAATCCAAGTTGCGGACAGAAGCCAAGCAGATGATGTTGATGGAAAAGAGAATAGCAGAGTAGACGGACAAGGAAATTTGGGATAGGTTTAACCATGAAACCTTAAATTTTTTAAAATAAAACATCACATTTTTAAACCTAGATCTTTTTAAACCTAGATCAAGGGTTTCTATAACGATAACCCTAGTTGAACTGGATTAAAGGTTTGGTTAGAAAGTGCGCCCCATAGCAAATGACTCATCGAGCGCAAGCACAGCGGTTCAAATTTCAAGAGCCCGCGTCTACCCCCACGCTTATTTTCATCCTTTTTATCGTTACAATTCTGTTTGATGTCTATGGATTCGGCATGAAACTGAAAGTGGGCTAATTTTTCTATATTTTATCTTTGGGACCGTTTTGAATTTTTATTGTGAAATTATTCAAAATCAGGATTTTTGTGTTGTTTATGTCGCTTGAAATATCCAATGACTGTAATTAATTTTTAGTTTTCAGGAAATTGCCGTAAAATTGAGAAATTTTACGCATACAGCTGAATTCAAGCCGACATACATGGAACTCCATCGTCACGTTCTTACATTGCATCATCGTGTTCAAGCAAATGAAGATTCGTAAAAACGGACCACGCTAAGCATGCGTTAGTCCTATGTATTTGCTTATCTTGCCAATTTAAATTGTTTTTTAAAGCAGTTAGCAGAAAGCTAAAAACTACTTATGCTGTCTTAACTTTCTATTGAAAAGAAATAAAACGCAACGGTGGGAATTAAACACTGGTTGTATTTTTAGCATTGTACATTGTGTGGTTTGGCTAAAAGGGCCGGGCAAAAACCCGGCATGCCAAACATTTCAGTCATGTAAAACGAACGAGTTTATTTAGTGCTAGTTGCTTTTTGTCTAAGATATTTACTTCACAGCGTTTTCCATCATAATTAAATGAGTTTTCGCGGGGTGATTAAATCACTTGTCATCAACAACAGTTTTCGGAGTAAACAAATTTTCTATGAGGTTTGGTTTAATATAGCCGACTGGCTAAAAAGGTCCTACAATTTATATTTGACCAAGAATTTAGAAATCGAGAGACAAGGAAAATTAATGGCCGGCTTTAATTGGGAAACTTGCAACAAAATTGTTAACTGTTTTAAAAACGTTTCCAGTCGGTAAGTTTTAAAAACATCAAGTTTACATGGCCGCTTGGGTGGTAATCTGTCATTACAAACTTGGTGGACGTGAAAATTAGGTCGGTCGATTTTCTCGCTTGATCCTGCCTGATTTTAAAAAAAACACTCTAACATACCTTTTGTTCCCTTTGGCTCAGTACAAAATAATTCAAAATTTCCACTATAATCAAGAAGGAAGTTGTTAAAACAACTAGAGTATACATAGCCCAATCATACTTTGGAGTTCTGCAAGCAGATTATCACATTTTAGAATTATTATACCTCTTGAAAATAGTCTTCCAATGAATTGACGTTATCGTGATTGCAATAAAACAGAAATTTTGAAACTGATCGTAACACAATGGCATAAAATTCCATGGGAACTGTGTAATAAGATGTGGGTACATATCGGTCTGAATTTATATAATTTACTTAAAGTTTGGTGATTTTACCACTAAAACTGCTATCAGAATAGGTATGGAAATTAAATCATTAAGGCACATTACCACAATGCCTTTCTGGTACCGATTAAGCGGTTTATGTCGGCTGATTAGACGGTAGATAGTTGCTAATAAAATGGGTGGTCCAATTAGTGTTGTTACAACTACGGGCAAAAATAAGCAAAATATATTTAAAGTAGAAAAAAAGTTAAAAGCCATGCTTCGTTGAATGAACACGCTTAGTGATATTTATTATTGACAACAACGCAGCAAAATATTGTTTGTTGTAAACAGTCAACTAGGTTAATATCTATTTTATGAGGTAAAAACATAAAATAATATGTGGGCGATGATGCAGAAAACGTTAGAAATACAACTTTAATGTGTAACTTTTAAACAAAAATTGAAAACGTAGTGAAAAAAAATTTATATTTTTTAAAGACAAGCTTTGTAAAAGTTTGTTTCATTTTTATAGACATTTTTTTCAATCATCAAAAACCAGTAGTGAGTTTTCAATTTCGTTCGTACAATAGGCCGTCTGATTACAATATCGCATTGCGTGGCAAGTCGCAAAGAAAAGTTTCCCAGACGCGCGTCGCTCGAAAGACATTAAACGACATTTCGTGCATTCATTATGCGAGATAACCTGTGGGAATTTCAAATGCTTTAAAAGGCGGCACTCGGTGGGCGAAAGCATGTCGACCGACCAGCTCTTTCTACCGTAGTCGCCTCCAGCCCCATCGACAGAACACCAACCGATCAAAGGAGACTCTTCAGGTTGGCCGTTGGCTGCCACTTACTTAAAATTGCGTTAGTTCAAGCATTTCAAGTATAACAAAACACTGATAATGCTTTATTCAAAAATTTTCTTTTTGACTAAAGTTAATGTTTTGGTAATCCAAAATTATATTAACTCAAGTTTGACAAATTTTCTTTAATTGTATATTTTGTATCCATTAATCAAAAAGTGTTTCCACTTCTTAAGTTTTGATTCTATCCTGCCATAGTTTTATTTTATGCATGTAATGAAATTTAACAATTTATACTTTTTGAAACAATTTGCTAATCAAAAATGTTCTTTGAAATTTTTGTTTTTAAGCGTTTTCTTTGAAGTCTATTTTTAAAGGGACAGTCAGGGACCTTTTCATTTCATTATGATAGGATGCGGTCGTCCATTTTGCATATTCAAAAATGCTAAATTGTCTCGCGCACTCCTCATTTCCCTCAATGTCTCATTCAAATTTGAATGCCACTAAACGCAGGACACATTGACCGTCCGGGCCATCTACACTTTCTGTAGATGGAAACCCGAAATCGGCTACTTTGAGGTTGAATATCTCAAAAACTAGGGATTTCCGACATAAGGTCCCAAAAAGTTTTTATACAGCTGAATTTTCTCTTTCATATGAGACAAAGTTGCAAAAGCCGCCTGACTGTATATATTGTTTTGGCCAAGACAGGATAAAAAATTATCCTTTTCTATTCAAAATCTTAAAATCTTACCGCTGCATTATAAATAAATTAGCTGTGCCTTTTCGACAAAAAATCTTTTTGACTAAAGTTAATGTTTTGGTAATCCAAAATTATATTAACTCAAGTTTGACAAATTTTCTTTAATTGTATATTTTGTATCCATTAATCAAAAAGTGTTTCCACTTCTTAAGTTTTGATTCTATCCTGCCATAGTTTTATTTTATGCATGTAATGAAATTTAACAATTTATACTTTTTGAAACAATTTGCTAATCAAAGATGTTCTTTGAAATTTTTGTTTTTTAAGCGTTTTGTTTAAAGTCTATTTTGAATTTACGGAAATCTTTAAAAAGATTGTTACTGAACTTTTTTCTTCTGTATTCGAACTCATATTTTACACACAATCAAAAAGAATGTCCGTGAATCCAAAATCAGAAAATCAAAAATTATAACGCATTAACAAGTTTTCAACTTTCTGAATATTATTTGCTGTATTTGGGAATTTTGAATATTTTGGCTATGAGTAAGATTACCTTTACAGTTAACGATGCCGTATAGTGTTTTGTTCTGTGAAAAGTACCGCTTTTTCATAATCAAAAAGGAACAAGGTTTTTGGGCTCGTAAACATTTTTAAAATCTCCTCGTTTTTAGAATATTTTCAATTAGTTGTAATCAATTATTTTTTTAACCAAAACTATTTTTGATTTATTTTTATTTAGCAAAAGTTTACGTATTTTTGTTCTAAGGTTTTATAAATTCCAAAATGTACTGATTTTTTAAACATTTCTTGTCCAAATATTCGTTTACTAAATTTTCGATTTGGTTTTGCTGTTGTACTTGCTTTTGTCATTTGCAAACAATACTTTTTAAGCAGAATTTGAGTGTTTATTCTATAAACCCTGATGCTGATGTTTGAACTTGCTCAAACAAAATTTTATACAAAGTGAATCATCATTTATTAACGCTGAATCATTTCCTGATTAATTATAATCAGAATTTTTGAATTTTATTTTGGCCTCCATATCTTGCTGCCTAAAAATAAAATTTTAAAACATTACGCGTTGCTGGCCAATGGTGTGCTTTAAACTATTTTTACCGTAACATCTGTAGTTTTTTTTTCGGCAGCTAAAACATTAAATAACAAAATATGACAAAGAGAAAGTTTTGGTTAGCAACAGTAGAATGAGTTTTGACATTTAGTAATTACGATATCATAAAAAATAACACACCTCCTTTTTTAATTCATAAGTTTTAAAAACGGAAGCGTTTAGGGATCAACAATTGCTGTTCCTCTATTGAACAATCAGCGCCTCACCAACTCCACTGTCGTCCAAATACAATAGACCCCTTGGTCTTGGGTCTTGTCATGTCCGTCCATGTCTTTGTCTCAGTCCGCGTTGTCGAAGTCACCCAAAAATTAACAAAATGTGCATTTCCTAACTTTAATCATTTTAGCTGTCACCTATCCTCCTGGAGATTGCGGTCGCCTTGTGAGCAATAGTTATGTCTTTTGTTACAAAGAATCATTTTAGTCAAACTTCCCAACAACTGACAAATGCTGGAGGATCTACGAGACGCCCAATAAACAAATGGAAAAGTGCCCTCTTAACTCTAAAAAAAGACGATGGGACACCAAAGGATTCCCAACTTTCGTTGGCGGAACCTGTGAATGCGAGGATGGTTATGTTGACAGTGGACGTTTGCATCCTGCAGGAGAAGGAGGTGCTTCTGGAGGAGGCTTCTATTGCAGTGCGTTTTGATTTATTTGTGCAGTGTACTTGTTTATAGTTACGTGGACAAAGGACATGCCAGTAGAGTTCTTAATTAATTTTTTGCATTGAGCAAAACATATTCACTCTAAAAACAACTTGTTTGTTGAAAAAACAACAATTATAAATTGGCTGTAAAACATTTTGCTTTTTTCGTTTGGTTAAACAATAGCTGTCAAAAACATTTCACAGATTTCCTTCTACAAATAACTGTTTAGGGCCTCAATGTTTATCCAGTGGTGACACCTTGGCTTGCGGAAAGGAGAAGGTGTGTGTCCGCAATGACGAAGATCCAGATGCCCCAGATTATTGTGGATGCAGAGCTGGTTTTAACGTTACCGATTCTGGCCAGTGCAGACGTAAGTTGCTGGTTGAGAATAATGGTCTTGATGAACAATTTAGCTGTTGAAAACGCATGCGACACTTGTAAGCACAACTGTCATATTTCTCAAAAATGTATACCGAACGGAGACACAGCTCATTTCTACTGCAGCAAATGCAACGAAGAATTAGGATTTGAGAATAGCGGAGACGAATGCAACAGTAAGTTTACTGTTATTTACGCTTACTTGAAAAAATGGTCACAAATGTTGTAAGCAGAAACTTCAGATATTGCGCGGAGCGCGTAGCGCTCCGCGGTGGTTTGATTCCTCCCCGTTGCCTAAAATGGCAAATTCTCCCGTAGTCAAAAACCCCCTTGCTACGGGCGAACGGATATACGTATCTGCACCAAATTTGGCTGAGCTGTACGAACCCTTTGCAGGTCGCTGCGCGCCAAGTTCCAGCCCAATCGGTTGAAAAACGTTAGAATTAGAACCGAAAAACTGTGTTTTTGGCGAAACTTAATTGAAACGGTGGTGTACTGGTGTAAGGATTAGACTCGAATTCTGCCGACCCGGGTTCAATCCCCGCCAGTGGTTTTCTTTTTGCCTTTTATGCAATTAGTCAGACGCTCTTTTTTGAAAGTTTACTAGTGGTTTCAAAGTGTGTTTTAGCTTAGATAATTAATTGTATTAGATGTATTTACTAAACCTACTTGCTTAATTGATAATCCTCTATTAAGTTTTTTTTTTCAAACATTACAATGCTGAGGTAAAAGTTAGGCCGACCGCACCTGAGCACAGCCTCAAAACAAATCGAGGGAGGACTTTTGCCGCGCCTCCCTTGATTCTCCCACCGCTTTTCTCTTTTCTTGGCTGGAAATGGCACTATGGGCAAAATGCATTGTTAGAGGGAAACCCTTTACTTGAAGTATTCTATGAATACTGATAAAAAGAGAACAATTATTATGTGTGAAAAAGCGAGACTCAAAACCACCTCAAGCGGAATCGGAAATGAAAATATTGAATCGCTTACTGCATAGTTTGTCCAATTAAATATCAGTAGAGCAAACAAGGATATCCCGCTTGAGGTTGTTTTGGCGTTTCGAAAAGTTGGTCACGTATTATTTTCTTTTGTTTTCTTGTGGTATCTTTCTTACATTTCTATTGTTCACTTTTTATACGATCAGGAACCAAACCACCCACTCTTTTTGAGTCTCGCTTTTTCACACATAATAATTAAATTTTGGTTTCAAAAACGTTTGTGACATTAATGTGGTACTCATTTGTTTTACCACTGTCTTTTTAAACTATATTTTAATATTTATAATAAAAAATGTCAATATCGTTAAACTAAAACAAGAAAAAAAGAGACACAATGAGAGAGAGAAAGAGTAAGAAAGAGAGAAGACGTAAACCACAATCTCTGTAAATCTTACTTGTTAACTTTTTTTTAGATATCAACGAATGCACGACAGGACGACATCAGTGCGATTTGAATGCAAATTGCATCGACAGGTATTTGTATTCGGTTTAAGCTTAACTACTTGGTTTTTAGGGATCCTTCTAAGGACAAAGAATTTGGCATAAAATACGATTGCGAATGCCGCGCTGGTTGGACCGGTGCCGGAACCAAATGCGATCCTTGCAAAGACATCAACGAATGCGAAGTTCACCCCGGAATTTGTGGTGCAAATTCAGAATGTACAAACACTCCTGGATCTTACACATGCAAGTGTAAGGAAGGATTTGAACCTGGACCGCAGTCAAGCAACTCAATCAACAAGGATTGCATTGACACTAACGAGTGTACAAAACCTTTTGCCTGTCTTCCAAATTCCCTCTGCAACAACACCAACGGTGGCTTTGAATGTCCTTGTGTGCCTAGCTACGTAGGAGAGGGAAAAATTTATGGGTGTACGCCTGATCCAGCAATTTGCAAAGAATGTGAAAAACAGTCTACCATCTGCGCTTTAAACCCAGCCGGAAACAAGTATTCGTGTAAATGTATTGCAGTAAGTGATTTTAAACTTACACAAAAAAAACTATGAATAGAATCATACGATGGTTGACTACAAATCTTGCAAGCCGAGAGAATATTGCAACAAGCCAACTGAAATCAAGTGTGCTCCAAGGCCTAAGGGAATTTGTGAAGACTACCCTGACGGATCGGGCTACGGTTGCAGATGCGCTCCTGGTTATTCTGGTAACGGATACCAATGCGTTGGTTGGTTAATTATTTTATTTGGTCTAACCTGGCCCATTTAGAAATGGACATATGTAAACGTGAGACTCCTTGCAAATACATAGCCAACACCGATTGTCATTCGCTGCAACCAGATATTTATAACAATTATATTTGTGAATGTAAAGAAAATCATATCAGACAAATCGAAGGCAAATACAACAAATCGGCTCCATGCTTCGGTGTGTTAATTCTGCAACTGTTACACAAACAAAACATTTTAGAAGAAGTAAAGTTTATGACCCATAATTGTACTGCCTGCGACTCAGTAACAGAGTATTGTAGACCCGCCATAGACAAAAAGACTGGCCAAAAAGATGAAAAACTTATGGCATGTTTGTGCAGAAAAGGTTTCGAAAGAAGAATTGACGACAAGTGTCACAGTAAGTTTTTTGTTTGTTCCAATACTACGCTTTGTTTTTTGAATGCTTTTAAACAAATTTGCAGATATCATCGAGTGTCTTAAACCAGACCATGGTTGCGACCCTGTACGAGCGGTGTGTATTGACGAATTCCCAACAAACGAGAATGGCAACCTGACACACACGTGCAAGTGCAAAACAGGATTTACCGGAGCTGGTACAATTAATTCATGCTCAGGTTTGTCGTTTACAAACAAAGGTGCAAAGTGCTGAATTTAGACATAGTTGAATGCGACGAGATTGACCCAAAAACTAACACGAAAAAATATTGCATTAAAAAAGGAGAACGTTGTGAAAATCTTATTCCTGGTTACGAATGTCGATGCTTGAATGGATTCATGAGGATTGGTGATACCTGCGTTGATGTGAACGAATGCGCAACATACTTGCACAACTGCAACGCGCACAGTGTGTGCAATAACACAGTCAGTGCGTTTTGTTTAACAAAACAAAGTGTGTTTTTTTAGATTGGCAACTACACCTGCAATTGTGACAAGGGCTTCAGACAAAATGGAACTCTTAATGGACACCCCACATGCGAATCGATCAACCAATGCACAGAAGGATTATTGGTACGTGTAAAAAGTGTCGCTACAACAGTTTAGTACAGAAAATCTAAAAATGCGCAAATGCGTAGTAGTGATCGCAAAATGACCTTATCTTTTGCTTGCCGTACACTTTTTTAAACATAGGGCAGTTAGTGTGACGTTATTAGCAGCTTATGTCAAAACTATGATTCTCCGTATTGACCATTTAAGAGGTCACAGCCCGCTTATACAAAAGGGCCGATTGCCGGTTTTTAAAACTGCCGAAATCCGCCGAGTTCAAAACTAAAATACACACAGAGAATTTTTTCTTTCTTGTTTGAAAAGATCCACAGAAAAGCAACACTTTACGCACACTGGCATCAAGTCAAAATTTAAGGGTACTGGTCAGGTTGTATGCAACAAAGAAACGGAGAACTGCATTCCTATTCTCGGAAGTTACGAATGTCACTGCAAACCTGGATACATCAGAATTAACAACGTATGCGTCGGTATGAACAACACACTTTCGTTTTATATTGTATCGTTTAGATGTTGATGAATGCCGAGAGAAACAAACTCATCAATGCGATATGAGTACAACGGTGTGTGATAATATTCCTGGCAGCTACAACTGCGACTGCCTAGACGGATACGAGCGCGACACAAACGTTACTTGCAAAGGTAGAACTAATTAAATAATTAAATAAACATTTGCTTTAAGACATCGACGAATGCGCCACCGAAAAGTTCTCTTGCCATCCAAACTCATTCTGCAAAAACCTTCACGGTTCTTACAGATGCATTTGCAATGAAGGATTTGAACCAACACGAAACTCCCTTGAACAGAAACCATACTGTGAACGTGAGTGATTATGGACACACCCTTACTCTAGTTTTTCCATTCAGGTATCAAGATCTGTCCAAAGAATCCTTTCATCTGCAACAGTGGTGCGTGCATTGACACACTTGAAGAGCCATTTTTCCGTTGCGAGTGTCCAGTAGGAACAGTTGCTTTCAACAATACGATGTGCATTGGTAAAAAGTTTTTGTTTCTATCAAAAACAAAATGTATTTAGACTCTCGCTACTGTGATGCAACAGATGCTTGGCCATGCCCGGAAAATTCCAAGTGTCTGAAACGATGCCAGTGTAACGATGGCTACCAATGGAAAGACATTGAACACCCATTGACTCTGGAAAAAATAAAGACAAGGTCTTGCAAGGAAATCAATTGGTGTGCAACTGAAGGAAAGCGCGAATGCAAAAACAACCAAAAATGCCGTCCAACTCCTGAGCGTGGACCAGGAACTGGAGAATGTTTCTGTGACGCTGGATTTGAGCTAGTTAACAAGGAGTGTGTTGGTAAGTTGCTATTTTTCATTTGTTTCGTTTTTCTTGTATCTTTTTAAAATTATAATTGAAACATTTGAAATGTTTCAATCATAGCTTTGAAATAATACAACGTTTGTACTGGTTTGAGTTTTAAAAACTCAAAATATTTTATAAATTTTAAAACAATTCAGTCCCTCTACATACCATTACTATTTTATTGTCACAATTTTAATCATTTTAAGATCTCAACGAATGTCTTCTGAATGCAACAATCTGCCCTGCCAATTCTTGGTGTGATAACACAAAAGGAAGTTACAAGTGCTGGTGCAACGACGGTTACATGGCAGACCAAGGAAGCACTGCAACAAACCCAATTTGCATCAACGTCAACGAATGCGTACTTGGGCAACATAACTGCAGCTCGTATGCAAACACTGTCTGCAATGACACAATCGGTTCTTTTACCTGCGATTGCATGCTCGGTTATAAGAGAGATCAAATTGGAGACGAGTAAGTATTTTCTTAAACATTTGTTAAATTTGGCTTTAGTGTTATCGGAGTAGGCAGGTATGCTCTAAGAGGCTGTGTGGATATTGATGAGTGCGAAAAGGATGTCTGTAGCGAGAACGCGTTGTGTGAAAACTGTGAAGGATCGTACTCATGCAAATGCGGCGAAGGTTACTATGGAGCTGGAACCAAAGAAGACCCATGCCTGGATGAAAACGAATGTGAAACCGGTACTCACAATTGCACGCTGCTTCATGACTGCACCAACACCGATGGTGGCTTCAAATGCAATTGCAAACCTGGCTACGAAGAGAAACGTTTCGTCTGCTTTGATGTGAACGAATGTTTACGTCCCTCCAATCCCTGCAATGACAGCAAAATCTGTCATAATACAATCGGATCGTTTGTTTGCAACTGCCCTATAGGATACATCCTCAACTCTAAAACTAACACGTGCGATGATGTATACGAATGCTCTAATAGTGATGTATGCCCCCAGGGAAAAGGCGATATCTGCGTCAATACTCCTGGATCATATCACTGTGATTGTTTGAAGGGATACGCTAAAGCGTGCAAAGGAAACAATTGCAAACAAGAATGCAAGAACATCAATGAGTGCAAGGAAAGAAGCGACAAATGGGGATGCGGAAAGAATACCAACTGTACTGATACTCCAGGAGATTACACTTGCATTTGCAAAAACTTCCATACCGGAGATCCCTACTCCAAAGAAGGATGTAAATGTAGGCTCAATCTTTGTATGGAAAATATAATTGGTTACAGATGTGGATATCTGTACTCGTGAACCTTGCAAAGGAGCCAATGAAGTCTGTGTTCCAATTAATGAACAAATTAGGGAATGCAACTGTGCACAGGGATACGTTCTAGAAATTGACACCTGTAAAGAAAACCCCTGCAAACGTAAATTTATTTAAAACAAAAATTAGCACAAATGTAAATTTCAGATGCCAAATGTGAAAACGGCGGACATTGTGTGCCAAAAATATTTGACAACAAATTGGTCGCAAATTGCATTTGCCCAAACACCATGATTTACGACAAGGAAAATGACACGTGCATTCCATCCGACGTTTGCGAATGTGGAGCAGGGGCCAAAAACTGTACCGGAAGCCCCAAATGTTCCGATCCTGACTTCATGTACTGCTTCTCCAGAGGAACTGTACCTGACTGTAAATGCTTCGACTACATGAAATACAACAACAAAACACAAAAATGCGAAGAAATTGATTTCTGCAACCCCAACCCGTGTCCTGGAAGTCCATTTAACGCAACATGCACAAACGTCAAAGATGCGGTTACTGGGTTGAACAGAAAATGGACATGTCAGTGTCCTCCTGGATATGTGTGGGAGGCAGACGCACAAATTCTATTTGCACCTGGAACCTGCATTCGTAAGTTTTTTGATCATTGTTTGTAAAATAACTATTCATATCAAACATTTATAGGGACACTTAATTTTTGAAACCCTATTGAAAATTTAAACATCTTGTTTCAGCTGACTATAAATGCCGCTTGGAAAACTTCTGTCAGAACAAACCGAACACCAAATGTGACAATGTCGGACACGTTTGCGTCTGCATTGACGACTACCACTTTGACAACATTACCGGCCTGTGCATTAGTAAGCGAATGATATTATTTTAAAAACACATTAAACAATGTTTAGAGCAGAATCCATGTCGTCTACTTTCGGAGAAACGGGGCAAACCAGCTTGTCCCGAAAACTCCTATGAAGACATCAGAGATGGAACATGTAAATGCAACTGCATGGAGGGATTTAAGAAAGAGTGCATTGGTACAGAAGAGAAGTGCCTAAGTGCGTAAACACAAATTGAGAGTTTGTAATTTATTATTCAGACATAAATGAGTGTACGGAAGATGTTGATCCGTGCATGCATAACAGGACCCACCCGGAATGTATGGATACTCAAGGAAGCTATGTCTGCGGTTGCGGGTTGACAAGACAAGACCATTTTTTCAACGAAACAACAGGAACATGTGAACCAAAAAACATATGCGTTTTCGACAACGTAAGTTATAACTAGTTTTACCCATCAATTTTTTTCATATAATACAAATGTAAAAACATTTGGCACTTTGCGCGCTCTCCACACGCAACGTCCATTTTTGGCTTTATGTTTTTTTTTAAACTTCAAAGGCACCACAAAATGAAATACTTCTAAATTTGTGGTTGTCGAAATTTTAAAGTGTAAAAATTAAAACTTTCTGATTATAATGAAACGGAAAATCTTCTTGATCACTATTTCCAATTTTCTCGTATCAATGTATGCCTGCGATCCCACGTTATAACTCATTTTTATCAAACCTTTCAGGTCCAATGCAGCAACTTCTCCTCGTGCGAGGCAAGCACTGGTAACTGTAAATGCGACACCGGCTATGAACGACCATGCCAAACGTGCACCTGCGAAAATATTGATGAATGCAAACTTGGACGTTACGATTGCATGAGGCACTCCTACTGCAAAGATTTGAATCCTTCTTACACGTGCGTCTGCGAAAATGGTTACGAAGAAGTGCCTGGAGTCTATGGAAGATTTAACTTTACATGTGCAAACAAAAACGAGTGCTACAATAATCGTAAGTATTTTAATTACAACTAAAACCACGCATATTTAGCATGCCCTAAAAATTCAAAATGTCACGACACAGAAGGCAGCTACAGGTGCGAATGCTTGCCTCCTTTGATTCAATATGGAAACCACGACTGTGCCGTAAATCAAACTGAAGGCTGCGATCCAAAATGCGCTCAACACGCCCACTGTGTTAAGCTGGTAAATGACAACAGCGTCTTTAACTGCACTTGCGACTATGGGTATGAAGGCGATGGAAATACACTTTGCGAGCGTGAGTCTCAATCTGGAAAGCTTAAATACATTAACTATAGCACGCAAATTCTGCGAAAAGGACAAACCTTGCGGACCAAACTCTGCTTGTGCTAATGGACAAGGAGACTACTCTTGCACATGTTTGCCCGGATTCACGGGCAACGGCAAGGACAAAGAACAAGGATGCAAGAGTAAAAACATGTTGAGAGTTGAATTACATTTTCATTCAGAAATCAACTATTGTCTAGGACAACAGGATCCTTGCCCCAAATTATCAAGATGTATTCTTCTTGACGAACCTCAAACGGACTACAACATTAATGATCCCAAGGCTTGGACTAACTGCTCGTGCAGTTCCAAAGGCTTTGACTTTGTTAGAAAAACGTTCACTTGCGATGACATCAATGAGTGTGCAAGTTGTACTGCATACCCACATTGTCCTTGCCCTAAAGCAGCTACAAAATGCCACAACACGCAAGGAGCTTTTACATGTGACTGTCCACCTGGATTTACCTATGACGCCAAGAAAAACGAATGCGTCGGTATGTTTTACATAAACGCGTTTATTTGATTAAAAAACAACTTTCTAGCGGGTTTCTGATTAATTGCATATTGTTTCATACTACTTATTGCAAATATTTTTAAAAAAATAAGTTTTCCAGATATTGATGAATGTGCCACTTCCGCTTCAAACACTTGCACCTCTGGTGGAGTTTGTGAAAACCTTGTTGGAGATTGGCGTTGTAATTGCAAACCGGGCTATAAAAACAAAGACGATCAATACAGTTGTCCAGGTATGTTATTTTCATTTACTGTAATTTGACATTTTTAGTTTACAACGAGTGTGGCACTGAAACTGACACCTGCGACAAAAACACAACAACATGTCTTGACAATTATCCGGGCATTTCCTGTTTATGCAAACCAGGTTATGCTCAGTACACCGCAAACAAATGTGTGGACATCGATGAATGCGCTCTTGACCAAACTGACTGCAACTACATTACACAAGACTGCAGAAATACACCAGGATCTTTCGAATGTTACTGCAAAGCAGAATACGAAATGGATGAAAACAAAGAATGCCAACCCTTAGAACGCTGCAACGATAGATGTCCAGAATATTCAGTATGTGTTAACACACGAAACAGTTCATCCCTGTGTAAATGTTTCAACGGATACAAGGTAATGTGCACTTGGTTTAATCAGATCATTCGAATGTTTTAGTTCATCGAAGAATTCAATACCTGCTCAGTGGAGGCTTGCGATGACACAAAATGCGGTCCTCATTCGCATTGCCGAATTAACCAGCGGCGTAACCAGACAGGTTAATTCCGGTTGATTTGGCTTTACGTTTTTTAAATATTTAGGTCAAGTGCTCCATTATTGTGCATGCAACGAAGGATACGAAATGTCAGCAAAGGACGGCGTGTGCAGGCCTCACAGGGTGCCTCGTGAAGTAAACTTATGTGATGGTAAACAATGTGGAGTTAGTTTGAAATAATTGTTTTGTTTTATTTTATTGTTCAGAGAGGAACATGTACAATTGTAAATAACCGTCTAGAATGTAAGTGCCCGGCATCAGGCGGCTGCTTAGTGACCACCTGTAAAACAAAGCAATGCGATTCTGTTGCTGTTTGCATTGATCCGATAGTTCCCGTTGGAGCACCAGATGAAGAAGCTTACTGTGAATGTCCCGAAGGATGGACTGGCCATGGAACGATAAGGAGTCCCTGTTACGAGGTTTGAAATTATATTAATAACAATGAGTTGCAGAAACAAATGTTTAAAAAAACAAGTAAACATACAAATTACTTAATCATATTTGATTAGTTATATAAGTTTTGCTGCTGCTTAAAAAATACAACTTTATGTTTTGGAAAAAAAGGAAAACTAATTTTTACACAGAATCTTTTTAGATAAACGGTTGCCAGGAACGGTTGTGCAGTACTTACGCTGCTTGCAAATTGGAAAATGGCGTGAGCACTTGTGTATGTGACCCACACTATCAAGGAAACGGAACTTTCTGCGCAGGTATATCAAAAATGTGTTTGAAAACTTAGTCGAATTCAGATATTGATGAGTGCCTTCCTGACTCTAACGGAAACATAAGGCACAACTGTGACGACAATGCAGATTGCAATAACGTTCAAGGAGGTTTTACTTGCTCTTGCAAGCCCGGATTCCGTGGAGCTGGAACAAAGAATGATTGCGCCGACATTGACGAATGTCTGCCAAGTGAAGGTGAAAAAATGCTCTGCGATGACAAGTCTACAAAGTGCAACAATACTATCGGATCTTACAAGTGCGATTGTCTTCCTGGATTCCAAAACACTTCTTCTTTATACAAATGTGAAGATATTGATGAGTGTGCACTCGACACTGAAAACAAGCTATGTGGTATTCACATGTGCATAAACACCGTTTCAAGCTACGAATGCCGCTGCAAAGCTGGATACGCCTCAACTTCGGACAGGAAACAATGCAACGACATCAACGAGTGTGATATAAAACAAGATGATTGTCATCCAAAGGCCGACTGCCACAACACTCCTGGATCATTCTTCTGCAACTGTACCGATGGTTACAAGGGAGATGGCAAAAACAAATGCGAACTTATTGACAAGTGTGCCGACAGTGATCTAAATAAGTGCAACTCGACGTCCACGACTTGCAGAATGCTCTCAGATCGCCCTGTGTACAAATGCGATTGCAAGCCAGGTTTTACCCCAGCACCCGGACAATCCGATTATCATTCCTGTGACGGTTTGTTTTTGTAACGGTAAAATACATTTTTTTAAATTTGCAGACATCGACGAGTGTGTTGATCCAAACACACAGTTTGATAAGGACAGCACCGTATGCACAAACAACCCAGGATCTTATGAACTCACCTGCAAACCGGGTTACGAAAACACCCATCCTAAGAAGAGCGAAAACCCGAAACATAACGTACTTTGCACAAACTTGAACGAATGTGCTCAAGATGCCGCTTTCAATAAAACGATCGCCAGAATGGAATCCGGCAAGTTCAATCTTTCGGACTGGAAAACGTTCATGGTTGAGCCAAAGGATAACACATCGGCCTACGCTCTCTGCTATTGGGTAAGCATTTTTTTAAAACATTGCATTAAATGACACATTTAGACGGCAATGCGAAACCCAAGTGAGGGCACTAACCAGTTTTCTGGTGTTGTGTTACCAATGTGCATGGACACCTCTCCAGGAAAGCAGATGGCGCTTATGAGACCAGCTCCTACTGGTTTCGTGTTCCCTGTAGGATTCACATGTGCATGCCCTGCTGGAGATTTGCCTTTGGAGTTCGACAACGGCCGCACAAAAGCAGAATGCCACAAGAGCAAATGTATTTGCAACGCCGGTATGGTTTGCCGTCAAGGAACCTGCGTCTGCGCTAACCCGGCCCATGTTATGAGACAAGCACCAGGAAGAAATGAAATTATTTGCGACGACAACGAATGCGGAGAAAACGTGGAGTTGCCTGACAACCTGAAATTCAAGAAAGACCTGGTGTATTGTCAAGATGGAATGTTCTTCGCCAAGCAAGGATTCGAACTTGTCCGCGAACAGCAGCCACGCGGCCGTGTCCTAGATGTCATTGGTGAGTTTTTGCAAGTTTAGGTTTTGACGGAAATCTCTTTAAGACACTGACGAATGTGCTCAAAAGGGTGAGAAGAACCCATGCTGTGCCGATGAGACTTGTGTGGGACCCGACTGTGTTGGTTGTGTTAACACCTACGGATCCTTCAAATGTGCGGTGAAAAAGGACAATGCTACACTCTGTGTCAAAGAAACCATCGACAAAAACACATGCAAGTGTGGAAGTAAGTTCATCTTCTTCATTTGTTCTTATCAGTGAATCTGTTTAATTTTTTTTTTTTGACAAATTTTGGCACGCTGATTTGAATTTGTCCAAAACCATAATGCTTAAAATTAACTGCAGAGTTTAATTGAACATTTTCCGTAAGAATTTTCAGTTTGATTCTATCTTAGATTTAACACATCTTTCAAGCGCCGTAGTATGTGTGGTCCAATGATGGCGCACTTTAAGACGCCGTTTCCTTTCGTTTATCGTCTGGTGTATTTTCGCCACGCTTTTGCCTAACTCTGAGACCTTTGAAAAATTCAAATCTATTTTTTTTTGTGAAAGTTTGACAAAATTCGGACTAATTGCTTCTAAACATCGACGAAAATTCTTTTAAGGCCAGGGTGGAACATTGAGCACTATTTTTTGCCCGGTTAAAACATAAAACAATTATTTTTTCAGACACTGAGTGCGCAACCACAGAGTCATGGTACTACAGTTGCAAGAACCAATGCAACATCACATTGGACCCCAGACTCGACCTTCCAGAAAACAACAGAAAACTCTGCTCGAGAATTTATGATTTCAGCCAAGGAACATTCAAAACTCTCAAAAACTTGCGGTTTGAATGGTTTGAAAAGGGAAAATTTGATATTTTAGCGAATTGTACACGTATGTTTGCAATATGAACGCAACTGACTCGAACAGCAACAAATACGCATGTTTCTTCAACAAAGACGGAGCTGATTTGACTTTGACACCGTTATTCAACCATTGGGGCGAATGCACAAGTAAGAATTAAATTAATTCAATTTTAAACAAAACTTGTTCAGCAATCAAAGAGAATGTGAAATGCCTGGTTGGAACTCCTGTGGCGGAGATACAGCTGCAGAACCAGATGCGTTGCGGAAAGCACTGGACTCTTCCTGACGCGAGCCCTCCTGTTGGACAGCCTATTGCCCAGACAAACTATCCCCAAAAAGTGGATTGCCATCTCCAGGCCCAGATCTTCGACACGGGACGTTTCGGTGTAGATGAAATCAATGGAGAAGTGGTGGCTCTCTGAGTTTCATGCAATAAACCTTTTCGATTAATGAAATGTTCGGTGGGGACTGATAAAACAACACGGCCCGGGGAGGGGGCGAAGCATTGAGGGAGACTACGATAGAATTTCGCATTTTGCCAAGTGTCTTTCATTGCTTTGCACTGTAAATGCAATTTTTCGTTACCCGATTGAATTGAAAGAAATGTGAGTTTTTTGAGAAGAAATGAGAAACAAACGACTAGTTTGTTTATAATACAAGACATTTGAGGAATGGCGGAAAAAGCGCCTAATTCACCACATGCACAGGTTCTTGTCAATTATTTCTTTGACGCAAAGAGTAGCATTGTCCTTTTTACCACACACTACAAAGAACCGTAAGTGTTACTAAATCTCAAACAAATCCCACATAACTTATCGGCACAACAAGACGTCTTCTTTTCCTTTCTTCTTTTCCAAGCACATGTGTCACGCTCTTTAAGAGATTTGTGGTAAACTGCGTAGGATTACCGCCTACCGCTAAAATAAATTCACCAATGACATCTAGGACACGGCCAAGTTCAAATCCTTGCTTGACAAGAAACATTCCATCCTGACAAAAGACTAGGTTTTTCTTGACTTTGAGGTTGTCGGGATACTCCACGTTTTTTTCCGCATTCATTGTCGTCGCAAAAGATTTTATTCTTTCCGGGTAAGATTTTATTCATACATTTGCTCATCCGGAATTCCGCTTTCTTGCGGCCGTTTTCTTATTTATGTAGCAAATCTTTGGCAGGTTATGCACATGTGATTCTCACAAGAAATACAAAACCAGTAGGAGCTGGTTTCATAACCACCATCTGTTTTCTTGGGGAAGTATCCGTGCATATCCGTAACGCAACACCTAAAACTTATAACAGTGAACGTAGGCCGATGTGTCATCCTTCGGGTTAACCATGATTGTTTTTCAGTCCAAAAAAATGAATTTGCCGGATTCCATTTCGGCGAAGGTGGCTTCTTGATCACACTTATTCAATTTAGTGCAATGTAGGTTGTGTGCAGGTTTTTTGCTCTTCTTAGGATGATTGTTTTCATAACCCGGTTTACAGATGAGTTCATAAGATTTTAGATTGTTAGTGCTAATGGTGCATTTGTTCACGGGACAATCTAAATGTAAGAGTATTCTACAAGTCGTCGAAATTGCGATGCAGTAATTTAATTTACTGTCGGAGCACTTGTCCATAAGATCGCATTTGTTTTTGCCATCTCCCTTGTAACTATCGATACAGCTGCAGAAAAAAAAAGATCCAGGAGTGTTGTTGCAGTCGGCCTTCGGGTGACAATCATTTTGTGTTATATCACACTCGCTGGTGTCGTTGCATTGCTTCCTGTGTTTTTGATATATTAAGCTTGGGTCTTCAAAGTCCTGGGTGCAAACTTTAGGTCAATCAAACAAAATTAGATGATTTCCTATTATGTGGGGTTTTACCAAATAATGTTAACTGTTTCTTTTCCAAGACCGTACTGACTTAAAGAATATTGGTTCTAAGTGTCAAAAATTACCTAAATGGGATTATGCAAATCAAAAAATAGTTAGATCCCTTTTTCTAACCATTTTTTCTTTGTTATTAAACAGTCTAACCTTAAATCCTTTATCTGTAACGCTTCACTCCCGGTCGATTCAAGCCATAAAGGGCCACACCCGTCTTATCAAGTTCTGGACTAATCAATGTCCTGGATTCAACCGCCAAGACCAGTGCAAACCACTGCAGCTATCAAATTGATTTTGGTTCTTAACCCATTTTGATTTAATGAGTTGGTCCGATACTAGAAACGGTTTGTAAACTGTTTTCTATAAATAGATATATGAACTTTAATTTTACTTACAGTTTCATTCGAATTTTTCGGCACATGCTTTTTAAAAAACATTAACGGTTACCCAAAATGATTGTTTTTGAATTCTTGACTTTTCATTTTTATTTATAATTTGTCTTAATGGTTTACTTCGCTTTTAGGATGGGGCTTTTTGCCGCTGCCTCGCTGTTGCTGCTGTTCTTATCAGGTGAGTAACGGCGGAATTTCCGGTTCTTCTTATCCTCTCTCTCTCTCTCTCTCTCTCTCTCTCTCTCTCTCTCTCTCTCTCTCTCTCTCTCTCTCTCTCTCTCTCTCTCTCTCTCTCTCTCTCTCTCTCTCTCTCTCTCTCTCTCTGTCTCCCTCACACTCTCTCTCCCTCTCTCTCTCTCCCTCTTTACCTTCTTGCCAAAAAAAACTTTCTCATACAGGGTCCCTTGCTGATTGTCAAAACGGCGGCTTACAAGTAGGCGCAAAATGCAATTGCCCTCCTTTATGGACAGGTAAACATTATAAAAACGATTACCTCAATTAAATTAAAGGTGGCAAGTGCGAAACAATTCAATGCATTAACGGTGGCTACATATCTGCAACCAACACCAACAGATGTGTTTGTCCTACAGGTTATATGGGAGTTCATTGCGATGCAGGTAGTTTTAACTAATGATTTTAGTGTTTAATATATTTTTTTAAATTTTAATTACAATTTTTAGTGACTACGTATAAACGGCCTCAAAACGCTTTTCCTAATCCGAAAACTTCTTTCAATTTGGTGATGGTCAATGTGTTTTCGCAGTACTGGGGAGGACTTTTGATTTCGCAGTTTCAAACGGTAGGCAGAGAAAGAGAGAGAGAGAGAGAGAAAGAAAAAGAGAGAGAGAGAGAAAGAGGGAGTGAGAGAAAGAAAAGTTGTTTTAGAGGAAAAAATCGATTTTATAAATTGTTAAAAAAAGGTTTATTATTTATAAAGAGCTTATTTTTTTTAAACATTGTTTAAAAAAGCTTCATTTTAAAAATTGTTTTAAAAACTTTTTTTTTAATTTTTAAAAAATTTAAAAATAGCTTTTTTTGAATTTTAAACATTGTTTAAAAACGCTTTGCCAATTTTTTTAAATGCGGTTCACGCAAGACTCGCAAAAATAAATAATTGCAATTTTGATTAGAAATTATTTCTGTTATTTAAAAAAAAGATAATTTGTAGAGAAAAAATCAATTTTATAAAAAATAAATCAATAAAAAAGGTTCTTTATTTTTTAATTGTTTAAAGAGCTTCTATTTTAAACACTGTAAAAAAGTTTTTCCAAATTAAAAAAGGGCTTACGCAACCCGGCGCGACTTGCGAAAATCGATAATTGCAATTTTTGTTTAAAATGCTTTTTCGTATTTTACCTTTCAGGCGATCAACAATCACCTCAACACTGTTTCTTCCCCCTACAATTCCATGAATCTCGTCACAAACGCAAATGCACCCCAGAAAGACTCCGATACAAGTGACCCCTCTGGTAAAACTATCATTTTTAAAATTTCAAATCTTTTTTCAGTATATGCATTCACCAGCAGCAAATACACCAGTGATCAAGGACTTCCACCAATCCAGGGACCTGGAACATACAAGTGTTATCAAATTCCATTCTACCAAAACATTGTCGATCTTATAGAAAGTAATTAAGTTTTTTTTTAATTATAAAATCAATATTTTAAGATCAAAATCTACGAGAGACTGCAATTACCATCATCACTCAGCACCCCCCTTTGAGTGAAACCGACGCCTACAATCGATTGGTTGAATTGGCGACGAGTTTTGACATCAGGGTACGGTATTTTAAATATTTTTAAAAAAACCTTTTTTTTAATATTTAAAAAAATCTTTAAATTTAAAATTTCGTTAAATGACATTTTCAGATTAACGTCATCTGGTCCGACGACGACACCTTCGTCAGATGCTCGCCTCAAGATACTACGGTACTTTTTGTAACTAAATTGATGATTTAGTCAATTTTTAGGAACTAATGGGTCTTACCGCGAAAACTGGTGGAATGTTTGTGCAAGCTCTTCAGATTGAGGACTACGAAGCCACAAATACTGTAGGTTGTGGCTACCGTAGCATAAGAATTGGATACCGGAACCCTAAAAATCCTAATGTTTTATACACTATCAACAAAATAAAAAAAATTATAATACGAAACTTCAGATCATGGACGTCATCTTGGCTTCACATTTCCGTTACGAAGCTATCGCTATGGACTACGGTGCGAAACCTACCGTAACCTTCAGGATGAACATGCCGTTCACAAAGAATTATTACGCCATCGCTTTAACAGGTAGGGCAAAGCTCTCTCTCTCTCTCTCTCTCTCTCTTTCTCTCTCTCTCTCTCTCTCTCTCTCTCTCTATCTCTCTCTATCTCTATCTCTATCTCTATCTCTATCTCTATCTCTATCTCTCTCTCTGGCTCTCGCTCTCTCTTTCTCTGGCTCTGTGTGTGTATGTGTGTACATGTGTGCGTGAGAAAGTGAACGTGAACGTGAATGTGTGTGTATGTGTGTATGTGATCGTACGAGTGTGTGTATGAGTTTGACCTGTTTTTGGACAAATTGAAACAGTGGAATGTTTTGACAAAATCACACGATAAATGTAACATTAAAAAACTTTATAAACTACATTATTTCTTTTTTTTAATTTAAAACTTTAAATAACAAAAATATTACAATGAATTTTGTAATGAAAAATAATAAAGGCCTTAAAAAATTAGAATTTTCGCGTCCTTTTTGATATTTCTAGTTTATTTCTTAAATTCTATTAGGTGCAGCCGTCGGCGGTCTGCCGATCTCAAAATATTAAATAAAAATAACCGAATTGAAACAGTGGAGTGATGTTGAAAATCACAGAACCAATTCAAAATTTGAGCAAAAACTGTAAAAGCTAGATTATATTTTAGCTATTTTTATTTTAATCTTTAAAAATATACTCAGTAAATACTTTTAAATACTTTAAGTACGTTTAGCCGTTTTAAGGGAAATTTTCAGCTTTTGAAGGTGTTGTTTTGTGTGTGTCTGTGTGTACGTGTGAGTGTGTGTGTGTGTGTGTGTGTGTGTGTGTGTGTGTGTATGTGTGTGCGTGGTGTGTACACTCTTTCACGTATCCATCACAACATTTTAGATGACGGAGTTGCAACCAGCGTCACATTAAACCTCAGTGCTTGTATTCCAAATGCTACCATTATTCCAACTGGGGCCGTCGCCCAGGCCTCTTCCTTCACTGCCATTCTGCCCATTTGCACAATTCAGGCTATTTCTCAGGGTGGAAAAGCACGACTTCAGGTAAGCAGATGAAATTCTAAAAAAAACATAAAATTAAATTCTAAAGAACAAAAAACTTTTTTTTTCAATTTTTTTTCTGAAAACGAAAAATCAAAATTGCGGTTTCCGCTGCCTGGTTCAACGTGCAAAAAATCGATAATTGCAACTTTGGTTTGAATTTTTTATTATATTTAAAAAGTTATTTTTTGGAGAAAAAAACAAAAAAAAACATTTTTTTTAACATTGTTTAAAACATTCTTTTTTGAATATTGTTTAATAAAACTCATTAATTTTTATTTTTTTAAAAGCGTCTTAATTTTTAAACATTGTTTAAAAAACTGTATTATTTTTAAGAGTCAGTCTCAGTAAAACTCGAGCGGCGCGCTTAAAGGCACTGACATAGGAAAAAAGACATGGTGTCCAAATTGGCTGAAAGTCGGTGTGGGAGCTTCCTATGGCCTACTGAGTGTATTCTGAGAGTTTTAGCTCGAGACCCTTTTTCTGACCTGGGTTACGGTAGGTGGTAATGGAAATGGTATTTTGGTCCAAATTGGGCCTAATTTAAAAGTGAGGTGCTTTTTAGAATCCTCACAACATGCTGACAAACATTGTAATATAACACAACTTTGGTTTTCCACAATCTAAAAAAGTTACGAATTTTCAAAGACCCGAAAAAGTGGTTTTCTCCACTTTTCACATGTCGAAATTATCGGCGGAGGAATAATCACGCTTTTATTGATTTGTCCATGCACGTCGATTAAGACCTTTAGATCTAAAATCGAAGGTGACTATTGTTGGTAAAAATTTAATTTAATCTGAAATTTCACCCAAAACTCGCATAAAAATGCAATTTTGTCGGAACGCCTTTTCCATGTTTCAACCAAATTGGGGTCAAACTTGCTTTAATTTTGAAAATTGTTTTTTTTGAGTGTTAAACAGTTAAACTATTCGGAATTGTGCTAAACATTCTGAAATATCCAAATGAGACCTTTTCAAAATACTTTTTTTCAAAATAAAAGCAAATTTGTCCCCTTTTTGGTTGAAACATGGAAATGGTGTAGCGAAAAAAATTGCATTTTTATGCGTGTTTTGGATGAAAATTCTGATTAAATTAAATTTTTAACAACAATAGTCACCTTGGATTTTTGATCTGAAGGTCATAATCGACGCGTATTTTAACGGAGAATTCCATGAAAACATATTTATGCCTCCACCAATAACTTCGACATGTGAAAAGTGGAAAAAACCACTTTTTCGGGTCTTTGAAAATTAGTAACTTTTTTATGTTGTGGGAAACCAAAGTTGCTTTATATTGCAATGTTTGTCAGCATGTTATGAGGATTCGAAAAAGCACCCCAGTTTTAAATTTGGACCAAATTGGACCAAAATACCGTATTGATTACCACCTACCGTAACCCAAGTCGGAAAAATGGTTTCGATCTAAAACTCTCAGAATACACTCAGTATGTCATAGAAAGCTCCCACGCCGACTTTCAGCCAATTCGGACCTCATGATTTTTTTCCTATGTCAGTGACCTGCTCGAGTTTTAGAGAGACGGCGTTTTAAACATTTTTCAAAAATCTTTTTTATATTTTATATTTTTTCAACTTTTTTGTTTTAGGTTTTCGGAAGTGATCTCTCATCTGGTCCTGTCAGTGTCCGTTTCTACAAGTCATACGTGGAGGCCACAAATTATGATACTTCAAATTCCCAGCCTGATCAAGGTTTTTCCTTTTTTAAAAGTTTTTTAAAACTAAATCTTCAGGAAACAGCCTCAGTCTCACCCTCCATGTAGACAACTATGCTGGCTTTGATTCAACGGTAATTATTTTTTTCAATTTAAAAAAAATTAATAAAAAAATTTTTTTTTTTAAATTTTAATATTTAAAAAAAATTATTATTCAAATTTAGGTCACATCTGCTTATCTCCGCTCAGAAGACCATAACGAAGTCTTGGATATTGGCGTTTCCTCTCGCAATGATTCAGTATTTGATATAATTTCAGAGGTATATTTTTAATGAAATATGCAGTTAAATAAGTTTTTAGAAGCCGATTGTGTGCCAGACCCAAATCAGAATGTGGATTGAGGTGAGTTAAAACTAGGATTAAAATAAAAATATGGGAACGGTACTTGCCTTTACCGCCGATGTCGTACGGGTGTGAAACTCGCGGCGCTACCATGTCAGACAACCAGAGTTTTCTGCGTCTTTTCAGGCGGGAACATTGAAAATTCAAAAGTGACGCAAAAATCGATAAACGAATGGATTGGACGAGCGTAAACACCGTACACGTAGTTCGTTAAAATTCCGGTTATCCACAGGTGCCGCCTGGAATGGCCAAAAATGGCATTTCAGATGCAGATTTCTCCAAAACGACGCATTTAAACCCCAAATTGTTTTATACTTTCGAAAAATAACTTTTCAAGTTTTTTTTTAATTTGTGAAAAAGTCAGGAAAGGTCCCTTTAAGTACCGTTTCAGTTATCTTTGGCTTCGAATCTATCAGTATTTGCCCCGGAGAAGCGGTTTATTCCCATTTATTGTGTGGAACGTAAGTTTTTATAGCTTTCAGAGACAGTTTTTGGTATTTAGAGCCAGCCTCAAAGCCCAAATCTGTTGTGAAATCGTGGTGGACACCGATGGAGGAACATTTTGAGAAAGATGTTATTGATGGTGAGGGAGAGAGAGAGACAGAGGGGGGAGAGAGAATGAGAGGGAGAGAGTCTTCGGATTTTTTTTTCGATTTTTTTAAAATTTCAAAGTCTTCGATTTTGCCAAAAAGTTGTCTAAAGTCATTATGTATGCTAAATATAACATTCTTAAACTTTTGGGTCAATATCGATTTTTTTTCTCCCGGGTTACAGTAACTTTCTTCAAACTCAACCAAATTTCAAAACTAAAATATGGATTTCAAAATAAGTTTTCACCGAAAATTTTTGACTTGAGCCCAAAAACTCAAAAAAAATGGGAAATTATTTCAATGTTTTGCGTTTTCTGAAAAATTTCATCAATTTTTTTAAATACGCAAAAAAATGCCTAAAATCTTTTTCACATGGTAAATATACACGCACTTTTAATTTAAAAAGTTCCTTTTTTTTAAACTTTTTTTCGAGTTTTTGAGTTTTTATTTTCTAAACATTATGTAAAATATAGTTGTCGATTTCCTTTAAAATCGTGGCGAAAAATATTTTTTCCTTTTCAAACACAGTTTTTGTCATGTGAAAAAATTTTTTTGTCATGTGAAAAAACTAGTGAAAAAATTTCAGGTAAAACTTATTTTGGAGTCAAATAAAAAGATTTTTATTACACAAAGAGCAATCGATCCATACTTTAGTTTTGAAATTTGGTTAAGTTTGAAGAAAGTTACAGTAACCTGGGGTCACCTACCGTAACCCGGGAGCAAAAATCGATATCGCACCGAAAGTTTCAGAATGTCATATTTAGGCTATATAATGACTTTGGACAACTTTCGGGTAAAATCGAAGACTTTGAAAAAGTCCTATGACCTTAAGGGCCTTAAGGGCTTAAGGGCGCTCGATGTTTACTGTCATTGTCTCTTAATCACCATTTTTCAGTTTCTGGAGACTCCACCTGTGATTCCGTCAACAAACCCAGATCTCTCATCCTCGCCTATTCTGACCTGTCAGACGAATTGCAATACAACACCTACATTTTGGCAACAATTCCTCCAAATTACACCCGTTTTGGAGATTACGGTGAGGTCCGTTTCGACGTGAACCTCACAGTAAGCACTCCAACTTTCAACTCTCAAGGGGGAGACAAAGAGTATGTTTCTTAGATCTTTATTTTCTAAAATCTCTTAAAGTGCCTTCAACCACGCCGTGTACACTACCTACAAACCGGATCCCAGCATATCAATTGAAAATACAGCTTCTTCCCAAGTTCTTGACGCCCTGAAGGTATTTAGAGAGAGAGAGAGAGAGAGAGAGAGAGAGAGAAAGAGAGAGAGAGAAAGAGAATGTCTAAGGGTAAGGCCATTAAGACAGAGGAAAAATGAATTTTTCCCAAACTTTGTCAAAAACAGTGGAATTATCCAAAAAAACATTTCTGAAACTTTTAGGTCAAAATCGATTTTTCGTCTCGGGATATTGCGCGCGGACACATGTAAATGCATGTTTTCAATAATTTGCAAGAGTTATGGGCAAAATCCGTCGCAATTTTTTTAATTTTTTTAAACTTTTTGATAACTTTTGGTCAATTTTCGAAATTTTCCAAATGCTTCTTTTTTTAATGGGTAAATTGCCATCGAAATCATCTATAAAACAGGTAAAAATGTTTAACCATTTCAATTTAATTCACGTTTTAGAGCAAAAAGTTACAAAAATGCAAAAAGTTACAACATTTTTTGAGTATTTTTGGTTGTTTTTATGTTTGAAAATTTTTATTAACAATTCCTTAACGTGAATTTAAACGTGAATTAAAATTTTACAAAAATTACTTTTCTATGCAAAAAAGAACAAAAACATTTATTAATATTTTTATAAAAATTTAACAAAAAAAAACAACCAAAATTTTTTTTTTAATTTTGTAACCTTTACAACGTGAATTAGATTGAATGTTCTAAAACCGGTAAAAAATGTATGTATTCATTTCAATTTATATCACATTTTAAGAGAAAAAAGTTACAAAAAAATAAATTTTAACATTTTTGGTTGTTTTTTATCTAATTCTTTTTACATTTTTTAGTTTAAATTTGTTTGTTATTCTTTGCCTTAAAACGTAAATTAAAATTAAATATCACTTTTTAATGCAAAATGTTAAAATTAAAATTCACTATTTAAGGCAAAGAAAAATTTCACATTTTTTACACAAAAAAACAACAAAAACTGCTCAAAACAATTATTTTGTAACTTTTTGCATTAAATTGGGAATTTAATTTAAATGGTTAAAAACTTTTTTTTAATATAAATTAAAACATTTTTACCGAGTTTAGAGATGATTTCGTTGGCAAAAAAACAAAATTATCAAAAAGGTTTTTAAAAAATCAAAAAACAAAAACAAATTTAATTTAATAACCCGGGACTAAAAATTGATATGGACTAAAAGTCTCAGAAATGTTTTTTTTGGATCATTCCAATGTTTTTCACAAAGTTTGGCAAAATTCTGTTTTTTTTTTGGAAATCTATTTTTTTCAGTCCATCGCTTCATCTCCCGACGTCCAGCAAAATTCATTGGTTACTGTAATGTTGACCCGATTCCCGGACAAATCCGATTTGTCCTTGGTTCCTTATTACCCTTTGGTCAATAAGAACGTAAGAGTGGTCTTTTTTATGGACCTGGCTGCCTTGGATTCGGAAGTCGGCATGAACAGAAATGGATGGGGAGATATTCTGAACCAGATTGCGGCCATCACTGGAGGACATTTTATTGTTTCTAATCAGAATAATAAGACACTCTTTAATTCGGTGAGTCAATCGATTGGTTTTTTTGGGGGGGGATCCCTTTAGGACCCATTTAAATCGATAAACGATCGATATCGATAGGTTACGCGCTACCTTTTCATTTTTTGACGTTTGACGGATAAATAGGTTAATTTTAAATTTTTGCAAAGTTCTGGCATGCAGTCGCTTGGGTACCCGTAAATATATAAACTTTGATTGCCTAGACGTTTAACAACTTTATATATGTAAACAGTTTATAAATCAATAGGATCTTTTTTGAATTTATTGCAAAGTTGTGGCACGAAATCGCATCGAGACCCAAAAAAACAATCAATATTGATTGGCTTGAGGTAATCATTACATGAGCTAAAGATTCATCCCACATTCGGATTAATCGGCTAAAACTTTTTTTTGCAAAGTTCTGGCACGCCATCTCATTGGGACCTATTTCAATCGATAAAACTAATTAATATCGATTTTTATGTCAATAGTTACGTTTTTTTATTGTTATTGTTAATCAATACATTTATTTTGAGTTTTTGCAAATGTATTGCACGCCATCGCTTCAGGACCCATTTAGATTTTTTTAAATTCCATTTTTATTGATTTTGACTTGCTACTTCTTAATTTTGCAAAGTAATGGCACGCTATTGCTTCGAGATCCACTGTGATCGATAAAACCAAAGTTCTGGCACGCCATCGCTGCGAAACCCGTTAAAATCGAAAACCATATATTGATTGATTTCACGTTTTCAGTTCTTACTCTATCGATTGATACCTTTACCAAACAAAAAACAAAATCGATTCATACCGTATAGAAATCACTAGATTGATTTTCATTTTTTGCAAAGTCCTGGCACGCCAACGCGTCCAGACCCTTTATAATCGATCAAACTTTTGAAATTGATTAAAAACCCGTTGTCAGATCTTACTCTGTTGATTGTTTACTAATAGGTTAATTTTGAAGTTTTGCAAAATTCTGGCA
Organism: Oscheius sp. G VE-2021; assembly: GCA_022343465.1. Lineage (NCBI taxonomy): Eukaryota > Metazoa > Nematoda > Chromadorea > Rhabditida > Rhabditidae > Oscheius > Oscheius sp. G VE-2021. The sequence goes on along the minus strand of JAJQXH010000081.1, from coordinate 537,489 downwards.
CGCCATCGCTTAGGGACCCATCATATCGATTGATACGTTTTACAAAACAAAAGATTAATTTTGAAAAGTTGCTAAATTCCGGCCAGCCATCGCTTCGGGACCCTTATAAATCGATAAAACTAACTACATTGATTTGTTACCCGTTGAGCTATTTTTGCAATTTTTGCAAAGTTCTGGCACGCCATCGCTTAGAGACCCTATTTTAATCAATAAAACGATTGGCACGGCTCGAGACCCATATAAATCTATAAAACCTATTCATTCTATCGATTGCTACGTTTCCAATCAAAATGTTTATATCGATTTTTTGTAAAGTTCTGGCGCGCCATCAATTCGGGGCCCGTTAAAATCGAAAAAAAACTGTAAATATTGATTTGTTACACGTGGGCAGTTCCTATTCTATCGATTAAAACATTTTACAAACCATTAGGTTGATTTTAATTTTTTTTTTGCAAAGTTCTGGCACGCCATCGCTTAGAGACCCCATTTTAATCAATAAAACGATTGGCACGGCTCGAGACCCATATAAATCTATAAAACCTATTCATTCTATCGATTGCTATGTTTCCAATCAAAATGTTTATATCGATTTTTTGTAAAGTTCTGGCGCGCCATCAATTCGGGGCCCGTTAAAATCGAAAAAAAACTGTAAATATTGATTTGTTACACGTGGGCAGTTCCTATTCTATCGATTAAAACATTTTACAAACCATTAGGTTGATTTTAATTTTTTTTTTTTGCAAAGTTCTGGCACGCCATCGCTTAGAGACCCCATTTTAATCAATAAAACGATTGGCACGGCTCGAGACCCATATAAATCTATAAAACCTATTCATTCTATCGATTGCTATGTTTCCAATCAAAATGTTTATATCGATTTTTTGTAAAGTTCTGGCGCGCCATCAATTCGGGGCCCGTTAAAATCGAAAAAAAACTGTAAATATTGATTTGTTACACGTGGGCAGTTCCTATTCTATCGATTAAAACATTTTACAAACCATTAGGTTGATTTTAATTTTTTTTTTTTGCAAAGTTCTGGCACGCCATCGCTTCGGGCCCCCATTAAATCGATAAAATTGCACATACTCCAAAGTTAAACAACTTCTTTCTGTTTTTTTTAAAATTTATTTTAATTTAATAAAAAAATTCAGATTCTCACCAATGTCTACTCCCTCGGAGCTGGTCAAAACCTCCTTCTCTCGAAGAACATCCAAAAGCCCAAGTCAAATGACATCATTGGAAATATTGATCTCTCAAATGTTTCCGAAAATGTCACCGTCACGGTTACCCTCTCTACTGCTGTTTCCGGTAAATTAACTTTATTTTTATGTTTATTTTTTTTAATATTATTTTTTTTTTGAAAAAAATGTTTTAAAAAATTAAATTTCAGGAACTTCAACTGATACAACTGTCATTGTTTATCAACCCCAAATCTTCTTTGTCAACCAGAAAACTCAAATCGCTGTTAGAGCGATTTTAACTGAAATTGTAAGTTAATTTAATTAAACATTTAATTTAAAAAGGACCAGAAACATTTTTCAATGTATTTTGCCTATTATGCTAATTAGTGTATGCGGCGGGACTACCATATCCACCGCCGCCGATCTCGTACGGGTGTGAAACTCGCGGGGCTACCGTGACAGACAACCAGAGTTTTCTGCGTCTTTTCAGGCGGGAACCTTGAAAATTCAAAAGTGACGACCGAAAAATCGATAAATCAATAGATTGGACGGCGTAAACACCGTGCACGTAGTTCGTTAAAATGCCGGTTATCCACAGATGCCGCCTGGAATGGCCAAAAATGGCATTTCAGATGCAGATTTCTCCAAAAAGACGCATTTAAATCCCAAACTGTTATATATTTTCTAAAAAAAATTTACAAGCTTTTTAATATGAGATAAAGTTAAAATAGGTCTTTTATGGTTTAAAAAATATAAATTTAATTGATTGTTAGGGAGGAATTACGAATTACTATTCTGCGTCGGTGGTTCTCCCAGCTGGTGCTTCTTATCAAGTGAAGGTGATCAGCCTTCTGACGCAGAAACAGACTCTTCTGAGAGTTTGGAGCACCGACAAGTGGGAAAAGTGAAAAATTTTGGGAAAATTGGAATTTTTAGAATTTTGACTGATGTTCAAGTGGGGTACAAGGATTTGAATGATATGGATTTGGCTGCAGGGCCGGATAACAGTGAGGAAAATATTAAAAATAAGGTTAAATGTGATTTTAGATAATGGAGCTGCTTTAGCAGTGAATTTGCAGGATATTACGGATGCGGCACAGGTGGAGAGAGAGAGAGAGAAAATCGATATTTGCAATTTTGGTTGAATATGATTTCTGTTACTTTTAAAAAGTTATTTTTAGAGAAAAAATCAATTTTTAAATTGTTTAAAAAAGGAAAATTTTTGATAAAAAATATTATTTTTAATTTTCCAAACATTAAAAAAAGCTGTTTTTTTTTAAATTTTAAACATGATTTAAAAAGCTTCTTTGTTTTTCAACATTGTTAAAACAAAAGGTTTTTCCAAATTAAAAAAATGGGTTTTACGCAACCCGGAGCGACGCGCAAAGAACGATAATTGCAATTTTGGTTAAAAATTATTTTGTTACTTTCAAAAAGTTATTTTTAGAGAAAAAAATCAATTTTTAAATTGTTTAAAAAAGAACATTTAATAAAAGGTTTTTTAATCTTAAAATGGTTTAAAAAGCTTCTTATTTTCAAAATTGTTTAAAAACAAGTTTTTCTAAATTAAAAGCAAAAATCGATAATTGCATTTTTGATTAAAAAATATTTCTATTATTTTTAAAAAGATATTTTGTTGAGAAAATAATCAATTCTGTAAATTGTTAATAAAAGGGTTTTTTTAATTGTTTAAAGAACATTGTTTATAAAGGCTTCCTTATGAAAAGTGTTTAAAACATTGTTTAATTATCAAAACAATTTAAATTGAAACAATTTAGCAAAAATCAATAATTTAAAAAATTGTCAATTGGTTTAAAATTATTTTTGTTATTTTTAAAAGTAAACAAATAGAGAGAGAAATAGAGAAATTGAGAGAGAGAGAGAGAGAGTTACAAAAAAGATAATCCTTTTCAGCTAACTCTCGACATCTCCGATTGTTCTGGAAACACCATAACTCTCTATGACAGCCTCCAAACTTTCGACATTTCTAAATGCAACCCCGTTCGCTTCGTTCCCTTCTTCTGTTCCAAGCCGACTGACACCTCTAACTGCCAGCCGGGCACTGAAAATCTCTATTTCGCCCAGGTAACATTTCTTCAGGTGAGAAAATAGAAGGTTTCATTCAGATTACGAGCAAAATGTCATCTTCTAATTCAACTGGATTTGTTGGAACTAAGACATTCATGTGTAGTGAATCTATTAATCCGATTAGTGACAATTGCAAGAATCAAGATGGAAATGGAAATTACATCTGTGGAGGAAGCACGATTCCTTATACTAGGGGTTAGAGAGAGAGAGAGAGAGAGAGAAGAGAGAGAGAGAGAGAGAGAGGGGGGGAGAGAGAGAGAGCGAGAGAGCGAGAGAGAGAGAGAGAGAGAGAGAGAGAGAGAGAGGGGGGTACCCCCATTTGTTTAGGTCCTTCTGGAAAGTTGACCGATTGTTCTGATCCTACTGCCAGTCATCTGAAGTACGACCCAACTTCATTGCCTTCATTTGCGCCCTACTCTTGTAATTGCCCTGGGGGTCCCCAAGAAGGCGCTTCATGCCAATCAGGTAAGCAGTTAGGGCCTTAAAAACTCCTTATGAATGACTTTAGCCACTTGTGACAAGCCGAACAAAAATGGAGGGGCGGTTGATTCGATGTACAGAACTTACACAGTTGTTATTGGAGTGGATAAGGTAAACTGGAAAAAAATTTAGGTAGATTAAGGTAGTTTAGGCCTTTTCTGGAGCTGAGCAGTATCTGTTTGGAGATGCTTCGGGTGTCTTGGACAATACGGGAGACAACATTTGGCAGTATCAACTATTCGCTACTTGTTATAATGGAGATTGTAAGGACACGCACTCACGGTCTCACGGTCACTGATTCACTCTCACACGGTCACTGATTCACTCTCACACGGTCACTGATTCACTCTCACACGGTCACTGATTCACTCTCTCACGGTCACTGATTCACTCTCACACGGTCACTGATTCACTCTCACACGGTCACTGATTCACTCTCTCACGGTCACTGATTCACTCTCTCACGGTCACTGATTCACTCTCTCACGGTCACTGATTCACTCTCTCACGGTCACAAGAATTCACACTTTCAGTGACTCCTATCTACATTGGAACCGATCCTTCTGCCTTCTCAGACGCTTTCGAGGCCCCAATTAGATGCGACAGCCCTGATGACCCTCAAAACTTCGACTTGACTTCCATCTACCGTAGTGCCCTCAGTTCCGTCGGCCGTCAACAAAGAGGTCTCTTCGTTTTCTTCCACGAGCTCGCCAGCGATTCCTACCCGCTCGTAACGGTCGAAGTACCGGATTTGGAAGAATTCATCGAATTGGCTCAGCAATACAAACAACAGGTGGATTTTTCTTATCAAAAATGGAATCAAAATGAATTTAGTTGTACGTTTATAATGCTTACGATGGTCAGCCAAGCGCCGTGTCGGAAAATATGAAGAAGGCTGTGATGATGACGGGAGGAGCGGTTTTGACGGCTTCTCTTGACGACGATGCGACAACAAATGTGAGTTCTTTAGAGAAATCAACGACCGTGTGAGAGTGAATCAATGACCGTGAGAGAGTGAATCAGTGACCGTGAGAGAGTGAATGAAAGACCGTGTGAGCGTGAGTTTGTTACTAAAAAACTTAAGGAAAACTTTACTGTTTCAGTTCTTCTCGACTATTCTTTCCCAAAGTACTTCTCTCAATGCCCATGGGCCTTTGTTCGCTGGTTCAAATTCGGTGACTATGGATGCAGAAGGATTTTTGATTGTTGGAACGCAGACAGGAGATTTGACAACGAGCAG
>JAJQXH010000081.1:497500-530000 GCA_022343465.1 Oscheius sp. G VE-2021 | reverse complement strand
AAACACCGTGCACGTAGTTTGTTAAAATGCCGGTTACCACAGGTGCCGCCTGGAATGGCCAAAAATGGCATTTCAGATGCAGATTTCTCCAAAACAATGCATTTAAACCAAAAACAGTTAGATATTTTCTTGAATAACTTTTCAAGCTCTTAAATTTGAGATGAAGACAAAAAAGGGATTCCTGACGGTACCTTTAAGCTTAATTTTCATAATTTCAACATTCCTGCCTTCAAAAGACCAAGAGAAACAAGGCGATGAAAAGTAGAAAAAAACGCAATTTCTCACGAAAATAACAGATTCGACCTATTTTTAAAATCTACTGGAATGAATTTGTGTCCCGCTCTTTCGAGGGGATTCCAAAAAATGAGAATACTCATATGCGTCCACTTGCACGGAAATCTTTAGTAAAAGGCGAAAGATTTTCTCGATTGATTGCAAGAGAGCCAGAGGTACCCAATCACCCAAAGCGGCGGACTACCCCTGGCGGAGTCGCCGATGCGCTACGGGTGTCAGCGGCGGGCGACTGACTGTCTGCGCCCTCCATTCTAGGTCACTCTCTCGCCGCACTGGGAGCTAGCTAGCTTTCGTGGATAGGATCCTACACGGTGTGGTCAAACTAGCAGTAGCAAAAATTCTGGGCAAAGTTCCAAAATTTTATTGGTCACGACGCGAAACATTCCAACATTCAGCTGTTGACTTAAAAATGGATATGGGCCCGACCCAATTGAAAGTGTCAACAGCTGAATATTGGAACGTTTCGCGTCGAGACCAATAAAATTTTGGAACTTTGCCCAGAACGCTGGGGAGTGCTTTCCTACTGCGAAAAACCAATGGGTGGGACACACCGTGTCCTAGCCTAATTGTCAGGCGCGCATTGGACCGCTTTTTGGTAACCTAAGGCCGCTTTTTCACAATCTAAGGCCGCCTGAATCACTTTTTGGCAAGCGCAGGCCTCGTAGACCCCTTTTGGGCAGCTAAAACCCGCTTTGCAGGCAACTTGTGACAATTAAAAGTGCATCATAATCACGTGGTTTACCCACGGTAATTAAGGCAATGCAGTCAGTCATTTTCACTAGTCAAGATCATTTTAGCGATCACTTTATGGAGAAAAACTAGACTTTATGCCTCTTTTCCCCTATTTCAATGATTTAAAAGTTGTCAATATGTATTTTTTTATGTATTTAGAAACATATAGCCGGTGCATTTTAACCCTATTTTGTATTTTATTCCATTTTTAGTCCATTCAAACCTCAATTTCGACTCTTTTAAAGATGAGAACACTAATCGTGCCCCATCGCGAATGATGACAGTCCTTTAACTTCGTTTGAACGTTTTGCTGACAAAATGATTTTCATCTTGTTTATCCCGTTTCCTCTTCGAGTTTTTGCTTAAAGCTGCCGTATTTTTGCTTAAATATGTAATATTCAGTTAAAATAATGTATTTTAAATGTAAATGGTAGAAAATTTAGTAAAAATCGGTTAAAACGGGCTAAGTTCGGTAAATTTTGGTTATTCTTTTCTCTGAGTGGGTTTTCAACTTATTTTTGCTTAAATATGTAATTTATAGGTAAAATATTGTATTTATTATGTTAATTTAGTGAAAATCGACCAAAAACGAGCAAAATTCGTTAAATTTTTAATTTCTCCGTATTTTGAGCTGTATTTCATCAAAGTTTAGTTTTTTCTACGTTTAAATAATTAAATAAGTTATAATTGTGTAATTATTTGATCTTGTAAAGTATTATCGTCATTTTGACTTCGAAAATCGACATTTTCAGATAAAGTAAAGATGGGCGATCACTACGGCTTCTCCCTCACTACCTTCAGGTAATTTAGTTATTTGTATTGTTTAAATTATTAATTTTGATATTTTATTGATTAAAATCTATATTTATTGAATTAATGATTGATTTTAGCCCGTCGGGCAAGCTGATGCAGATTGAGTACGCCCTGAACGCCGTCAAGAATGGTCAGCCTTCCGTCGGTCTCCGCGGTAATTTCCTATTCTTTTCTTTTAAATTGCATCATTCTAGCCAAGGACGGAGTTGTCCTCGCCACGGAGAACGTAGCCTCGGTTCTGTACGAAGACCAGGCCAAAATCGAGAAGATCAGCAAGCACATCGGCTGTGTCTACAGGTTTTTGTCGTGATTTCTATTAAACAAGTGATTCTAGTGGAATGGGCCCCGATTTCCGTATTCTGATCAACCGCGCCCGCAAAATCGCCATGGAGTATGAGATGATGTACGGAGAGGAGATCCCCACCACCCAGCTCGTCACCCAGATCGCCGCCGTCATGCAGGAGTACACGCAGTCTGGGTACGTTGTCTTCAATATTAATGGAAGAAACGTCGATTTAAGCTTAAAATGATGAAAAAACATGATTTCGAGCCTAATTTATCGATTTCAGTGGTGTGCGTCCGTTCGGAGTGTCCATGCTGATCGCCGGCTGGGACAAGAACCCCGGCAGGCCACTGCTCTTCCAGTGCGATCCCTCGGGCGCTTACTTTGCGTGGAAGGCCACCGCTCTCGGCAAGAATGACGTCAATGCCAAGACTTTCCTGGAGAAGAGGTTCACCGAGACCCTGGAGCTCGACGACGGCATCCACACTGCCCTCCTCACTCTCCGCGAGTCCTTCGACGTCGGCATGACTGAGGATAACGTAGAGGTTTGTTTGTTTTGATGTTTATTATTTACAGGGTTACGGTAGTCTGTATGATGTCTGCTGTCCATTAAAAGCGGTCTGGTTCCCGCCAAAAGCGGCCTGAGGCTGCCTGCCGGCTTTCTATCAAAGCGGCCTGAGGTTGCCTGCTTTAAGTCAAAACCAGATGCTTGTGTATTTTTATTATTTAATTTCGAATTCTTTCTACTTGGAAACTTTCTCTAATTTCAATGGAAATATAAGATAGTTTGAAAATGGACATTTTGTATAAAAAAACGAATAAAATTAATATAATTTCTTTGAAAATTATGATTAATTTTACTTTTAATTGAATTTTAATCTATTTCAAAAAATAAAATATAAGGAAACGCTATATTCTTAAACAAAATATTAATGTTGTATCCAGAAAAATATTTAAGAACAAGCTTAAATTTTTTTTAAATTTTTTAAAATCGGTAAATAAGGTTATTTTTAAAATAGTAAAATAAGGTTATTTTTAAATTAAAATGTGTTCCAATTTTTTATACAACTCTTTAAATTTAAAAATAAACTTTTAATTATAATTTTTAAATTAACTTCAGGTTTTACGTTATCCGCCTGCTTTCTTTTGAAAGCCGGATTTAAATAAATAACGGCCTGAGGATGCCTACTTTCTACAGACTACCGTAATCAAAAACCCGTTAGTCCATAAATATAGTACACAAAATGCCGAACATTGTCAATTGAAGTGTAGCTAATCCATTTCCTTCAGGTGGCCGTTTGCGACGCGAAGGGCTTCCGCCGGCTGACGAAGGCGCAGGTGAAGGACCATCTCGGAGCCCTCTAAACTCCCCGCCGAGTCCCCGATTAAACCAGACCCGTGGTCTCAGTACGGTGTAAACTTCATGTTATCTTCTAATTATTCCATAAACTTTTCTGCTGTATCCTAATTGTTTGGCAATTGGCTTCTGGGCGATCACGCTTCGCTGCAGTTCTTCTATTACATATCTCGTCCTAGTCTTCATTGTCATCCGGAAATGTGACATTTCAGAATTTGAAAAGTATCCGTGTTGGTTTCCCCGCCACGGCCATGTCACGACCTAGGTAAGCTCAGCTATTTCATGGGAGATCTGAAATCACATTTTGATAATTCTTTTAAAAATTGTTAAATCTTTTTTTAAACAAATTTTTTTAAAATTTCTTTTGCGTCGTTGATTTGTCAAATTTTAAAGTTTTTTTTTTAATTTTAAAGAAATTTTAACAATAAAAATATATTTAATCGAAATTTTTATTTAAATTAAGCTTAAAATATGGTTTTAGATATTAAACAGTTTTCTGAAGAAAAAAACAGAATATTAGTATTTTGTTTAAAAACTAATTTACTTATGAAATAGCAGTTTTGCTTGAAACTATACTAATTGTAAGAACAAATTATTTTGCTCTAAAGAATTTATTTCTGCGTAAAATTAATGGTTTAGGCAGGTCAAGCTTGTTAAAAAGCGGCTTTTGCAAAAAAAATGCAGATCGAGCGGCCCTTGGTTGCCAAAATGCAGATTTTAAGCGCGAAAAAAGCAGACCGAGCCGCCTATGGTTGCCCAAAAGCGGCTTTTATTTGCAAAAATGCAGACCGACCGGCCCATGGTTACCAAAATGCGGATTTTGACCGCGAAAAAAAGCAAATCGAGCGGCCTATGTTTTTCAAAAAGCGGCTTTTTTTTCGAAAAGTGGAGGTCGAGCGGCCTATGGTTGTCAAAATGCGGCTTGTATTTGCAAAACAAAACGTAGATCGAGCGGCCTTTGGTTGCCAAAAAGCGTGTCAGTTCTTCAACAAAAGGCGGCGGGTAAACAGCGTGCAGACGAGTTGTTTCATTTTAAAATTAGCAAATCTTTTTTTTTTCAGATTCGACTATTTTCAAACATAAAACGGAAATAAATTTAAACGGATAATAATATAGATTAAAATAATTTTTAAAAAATAATTAGATTTCGCTTTCAGATTCGACTACTTCCAAACGGACTCCGATGTGACGCTGACGATTCTGAAGCGGAACGTGGAGTTGTCCTCCTGTCGCGTGGCCTTCAAAAACGACTTCATCTCCGTCTTCTCCGGCGAGGAGCTGATCTTCGAAGGACAACTCGCCGGCCTCGTCGACGAGACCAACTTCACCGTCAAATGCACCCCCGCCAAGGTAAAATTATAGCCTTCTTGAATATTGCGGCTAAATAATACGCTTTTGAGCCAAAGTACCCCCAGAAGGATCAAATTATGCCTATTTTGAATATTGCGATCGAATTCTTGAAAAAAAAACACAAAAGCGCGTTGGAGCCAAAATACCAGAAGGAATGATGACATCATTAGGCCGAGCTATAATACGGTAGATTCTATCGTATGATGACTAAAACTGCCAAGCGATACCCCTGACCTTCTATTTTTGGTGAAACGCGATCTTGCGTACGTTTTTATTTAATTTTTTTAAAATTTAAAATCAATTGTATTTTTAAGAATTTATATAAATAACAGCAATAAAACAATAAAGTTCTATTTTCGGTGAAACGCGATCTTGCACACATTTTTAGTTTTTTTTAAGAATTAAAATCGATAATCACAATGAATCAATTATTTTTCGGTGAAACGCGATCTTGCGTACATTTTTGTTTTTTTAAAAGATTAAACATCTATTATTTTTCATTAAAAATCAGCAATAAATCGATAACGTTTTATTTTCGGTGAAACGTAATTTTGCGTACATTTTTAGTTAAATTCAAAATTAATTATGTTTTAAGAATATAAAATCAATAATAGCAATAAATCAATAAAGTTCTATTTTCGGTGAAACGCGATCTTGTTTAATTTGAAAAGAATTTGTGTACATTTTTATTTTAAAAATTAAATATCAAATTTTTCATTAAAAATAAACAATAGCAATAAATCGATAACGTTCTATTTTCGGAGAAACGCAGTTTTGCGTACATTTTTAGGTTAATTTAAAAATAATTATGTTTTAAGAATTTAAAAATCAATTTTAGCAATAAATCGATAAAGTTCTATTTTCGCTGAAACGCAATTTTGTGTACATTTTTATTTTAAAAATAATTTTTTAATTATTTAAAAAGTTTATGGACCGCTATCTTCCGAAATTTTTTTTTTAATTTTTAAACATTTAAAGCTATTTTTAAAAATTAAAATTAAATTATTTCAGGTGGAGGTCAAAATGCCGAAGAAGACGGTTGGCAGGTGGCCGGCTCTGACGGCGACCGAAGTCCCGGCGGCTCCTTCTGCCGTCGTGTTTGCCACGAAGAATTGGGATGAGATCGAGAAGGTTAATTAGAATATAGGGAAGATAAATATAGTAATTAAATCTTCAGAACGCGGTGGCCGAGGAGGAGGGAGAGGCGTTGGAGGGAGACGCGGCTGTCAACAGGATGTTCAAGAAGATCTACGAAGGAGCTTCTGATGATGTGAAGAAGGCCATGATCAAGAGCTACTCGTGAGTTGACTTGAGAAAAAGCGGTCGAAGCGGCCTTTGGTTGCCAAAAAGCGGCTCAAAAATAAGGTCAGAATGTTATCGCTCGGTTGTTTTAGTCAGCATACGGCAGAGGAATCTCCCGTATTAAAGCTCGGCCTAATATTGTCTTCATTCCTTTTTGGCCGCGGCGGGGATCGAACCCTCGACCTCTGGCCTCCTGCGCGCCACAAAGCTGTCTGCGACAGAGGGCATGGAATTTTGGGGGAGAAAGCGCCTTAGGAAGTTGGGCGGCGCCGAAGTTTCAGCTTTTTTTGGGGTTGAAGCCAAGCGGCTGGCAATTTCTCACTACTGAATTCTACGGGTCAGCCCGATTTAATAAATTTAAAAAAAAATAATTTTTAAAAATCTATTTAAATGTAATTAAAATTAATATTTTTGAATTGTTTATGTAAATATCAGTTTAGAAATATTTAGAAAATTAGCTAATGAAAAGAACCGCCTTTAAATTTATTTAAAATTGGAATATTGACAATTTAAAATGAATTTAATTTAATTTTAAATGTTTTTTTAATTGAAATAAATAGCCTAATTATGTGTTTTCAGTGAATCCGGCGGAACGGTCCTCTCGACGAACTGGGAGGATATCAGCAAGAAGAAGACGGAAGTGAAGCCTCCCGACTGCATGGAGTACAAGAAATACGACCAGTAAAATGCGATTCTTATTGAAATACGATTGAACTGTAAAATAAATTCTGTTTTAAATGCTTTGCAGTTGGAATCCCGTATTTAAATAGTTTTTCTCACGGATTTAAAAAAAAACAACATAAGCACTAAAAAGAGGTTTACTATTCTTTAAAACGTTTGATAAGACATTTGCATTTGGCAGCAGAAAAGGGCCAAATGATTTATTGGTTCTGGACACGTAAAGTACGCCAGCACCAGAAAAGCGCCAACTGATTCACTAATTTTGAACTCGTAAAGTGCGCTAACACCAGAAAAGCGCCAGTCGAAACAAATGAAGGCACTAAAACTGCGCCATCACCAGAAAAGCGCCAGATGACTGATTGGTTTTGGACGCGTAAAGGGCGTCAACACCAGAAAAGCACTTATTGATTTCATCTTTATACTTGGTTTTTATATATTTACATTTTTATACAAATTAAAATTTGAAAAAAAGATTATTTTCTAACTTTCTTGTTAAAAGATCAAAGGAAACCCGTTTTCATAGTTTTTTTTGTTGTAAAATTTTAATGTTTTTGGTTTTGATGCCTCATTTGCATATAGCACACCGAAAAAGTACTATTTTTATTTGAAGTCGAATTCCCAGTCAAATATTGATTTTCCCGTCTTCCAGCCCTTTAAAACCGACTTAAAAAGGGAACTTTATATAAATAATATCTCTCGCCGTCCTCAAAACCGACAAGATTTGCAAAAAACGAGAACATTCAACAATTAACAGTGGATTCAAAACGAAGCTCCAGCCCTTCAGGGGACCGAATCGCTGAGATTTCGCTAGAAAGAGGGGGTTTCGGGAGACAATTTGGCCGCTATTCTAGACAATTTGAGGGATCTCTTACCTAGAAATTACCTAGAAAACGAATGAGCAAACGGACGACCAATGGAGACAATAAGAGAAGATTATGGAGATTCTAGCGGGGCAAAAGGGGCGAAGGCACTCTATTTTCGCTTCGGGACCTTGAAGATTCGGACGAGGATGTCGGTCATGTCGGAGAGGGAGGCCGAGTAGGACTGGAGGAAGGTCCTGGAGGTGATCGGGTGGTCGGCGGAGACGACGGAGGCCAGTTCCTGGAAGAAGAAGGGTTAGAGGCCGCTTTTTGACAACCAAAGACCGCTTTTTTGTAATGAAAAGCCGCTTTTTGACAACCATAGGCCGCTTTTTTGGTAGCCTCAGGCCGCTTCCGCTTTTTCCTTTCGACCTCAGGCCGCTTTCCGCTATTTCTGGCAGCCTAAGGCCGCTTTCATCTTTTTGGCGACATCAGGCCGCTTTTTCCTGGCAATCTCAGGCCGCTTTCCGCTTTTTTTGCAACTTCATGCCGCTTTCCGCTTTTCTGGCAACCAAATGTCGCTTTTTGGTAAACAGTCACTTTATGACAATCATAGACCGTTTTTTTTGGGAATCAAAAGCCGCTTTTGTCGCATCCAAAGGTCGATTTTTGGCAATCAAAAGGCCGCTTTTTGGCAACCAAAGGCCGCTTTTGGGGTTAGAACAACGCTTAAAATGGGGTTGAAATGCAAATAGAAAAAAACGAAAAGTGCGCCAGCACCAGGAAAGCGCCAAATGATTTATTGGTTTTGAACACGTAAATTGCGCCAGCACTAGAAAAGCGTCAACTGAATCAAATCACTTAAAAACAATAAAAGCACGAAAACTGCGCCAGCGCCAGAAAAGCCCCAACAGATTGATTGGTTTTATTTTTCTTTTTATACATATTTTATCCATTTTTATACCGATTTTTATAATTTAACACCAAAAATGTATTTTTCTATCATTTTTTGCTAAAAGAGTAAAGAAAACTAATTTTTATATTACTTTTTGTAAAATTGTAACAAACACAGCCAAATCATCTTAAGAGATTTAATTGATAAGATTTAACAATAAACATTAAAACGATTTCGTTTTTAATCGTTTGCTGATTTTCATAACCAAAAGCCACTTTATGGCAACCATAGGCCGCTAGAACCGCTTTTTTTTACTAACAAAGGCCGCTTTTTTGGTAATCAAAGGGAGCTTTCTTGACAATCGAAAGCCGCTTTATGGCAACAAAAGGCCGCTTGAACTGCTTTAAAAAACCAAAAGCCGCTTTTTGGCCACCAGAGGCCGTTTTTTGTGGAAACCAAAGGCCGCATGAACCAATTTCTGGAAACAAAAGGCCGCTGGGCCGCATTCTGGCAACAATAGGCCGCTTTTTTGGCAGAAAAGGCCTCACCGGATGAGTCCATCCCTCGTCGACCTTGGGAATGAGTCCTCCGGCCGTCATGGCCTTCTTCAACTCGAACAGGGCGTTCTCCATGCCCTTGGCCACCTCCTTCATGGACTCGTCCAAGTCCTTCATCCTCTCCACGATCGGCATCGGCTTGTACTGAAATTTTAAATATTTAATATAAATTTAGTTTACAAAAATTTAAAAATTGATTTCAAAGAATTAAAAAAAGCTTAAAAATAGACAATTTTCTTAGAAAAAAAGGCCCACCCCCTTGGCTTTCTTGTTCTTCGGCTTCTCCGGCGCGCCGATCCTCCTCTCGACGAAACTGAGGATCACACGGCACATGGCCAGGGACTGCAGAGAGCGGGAGAAGGTGACCAGGTGGTCGTGGAGGAAGAAGTGGCCAGAAGTCTCGGGAGCCAGGGGGAACATGCCTGAAGAACAAGGGGTCAAAAAGATTTTTTAAAAAGTTGAGTTAGAAGCCGCTTTAAGCTTTTTTATGGCAACCTCAGGCCGCTTCCGTTTTTATTGTGACCTCAGGCCGCTTTTTTCTGGTGATCTCCAAACTCACTCAAGAGGTCCTTGGTCATCTGCTCTGCAGAAGGCAGCAGGTCGGCCGAGAGATCCGGAACCTCCGTCTTCTTCTCCTTGGCTTCGATGATCTCAACGGCAGAATTCAGGAGGGCCATAACCGGCGTCAGGCACGATCCACCGACCCATTGAGACAGACGAACGGGAGTGGCCGACTGCAGCAAACGGCACTAAACATGAAAAATTAATTAAAAATTAATCAATTTAATTTAATTTAATTAATTTTAACTTAATTGATTTAAAAAAATCAATAATTTTTAATTAAATTAAAAATAACATACCGGAGCTCCCTGGGGATAGCGCTCCCTGCAGTGGTCGATCTGGGCCTTCACGGCAGCCACTCCCTCACGGGCCTTGGCCGAATCCCCGTTGGACTTTCCGATGTGAGCGATGATCTGGCACAACAGATGACGCAACTTGGCAGAATCAACCTGAAATATTTAAATTTTTTTAAAAAACCTAAACCATTTATTTTAAGCTTCAAAATCTTATTTTAATACAAAATAAAAATAACTTATTTTTATAAATAAAAATATTAAAAATCTTATTTTCAAAATATATTACTGAAAATCATATTATTAATATAAAAAGTGAAAAATATGATTTTGAATAAAAAAAATTATGTTAGAATGTTTATTTTAGTATAAAATAATAAAAACTCTTATTTTGAATTTTTTTAAATAATAAAAATCTTATTTTTAATATAAATTATTGAAAAATTTTCAATGAAAATCATATTTTTAATATAAACTAATAACAATCTTAAAAAAAATAAAATTTAAAAATAAAAATTTTTAAAAATAAAATTTTTGAAAATAAAAAAGCTCAATTTCCCTCATGTTTTAAATAAATAAATTTTAATACAAAATATGTTTTTAAAATAGCAAAATGAAGAATATTTTTAAAAAAAACTTATTTATATAATTAAATATAAAATAATACATTTAAAATTTTAAAAAAATTATTTTATAATAAAATATTAAAATGCTTATTTTAATATTAACATATTTTTAAAAAACTTAAAATTATTTTGAATAAATCTTTTAAAATGAATTATTAAAAAACTTTTATAATATTAAAAATCTCATTTTAATATTAACATATTAAAATAATAATACAATTTTAAAAAAACCGAATTAAAATAGAATTTAAAAAAAAATCTTATTTTAATGATATAATTTTAAAAATAAAAAAAATGAAAAAAGGAAACTTACGAATTCGCCGTGGGAGAGCTGGTTGGCGGCATCGAGTTCGGCCATGACGGTGTCGGGCTCCCAGTTGGTGATGATGGAGAGATCGCGGTTGTCGGAGATGGCATCCCACACTGAAATCAGATTTTTTAATGCCAAACAGTGGAGTGATGTGGCAAGAAGACATTTTTTCGAGAGAGAGAGAGAGAGAGAGAGAGAGAGAGAGAGAGAGACGAACCGATGGCGGGGGAATTGCTCTCCAGTGTCTCCACGAGCTGTTTCTGGTCCAAATGAAGGGAGAAGATTCCCTTCAGAAGACGGTGCGTGGCATCGGCGTAGCAATACTGTAATAAAAATTTGAATTTTGGCAAATAAAAGCCGCTTTTTGGCAACAAAAGGCCGCTTGAACCTGCGCCTCTGCCTCTGACACTGTGTCTGCGTCTCTAACCATGTCCCTCTGCGTCTCTAACCTCTACTTCCGCTTTTTGTCTCTCTCCCTCTGCGCCTCTAACCTCTCCGTCCGCTTTTTTCTCTGTCTCTCTACGTCTCTAACCCTTTCTCCAACTAACCATAGAAGACTTCAGCATTTTCTGGCGGAGCTCCATAATTCCGGGCAGCTGGGACCAGGTTCCATTACGGTAGGCGACGATCATGCACTCGGCGATCTGAAAAGCTTCCGTAACCCCGAAATTCAAAGTAAATTTAAAAATATTTAAATGTAAAAAAATATTTTTAAAAAATACCTCTTTGTCAGCCTGGGTGTACATGGAGATGAGATCCTTCAGACGCATGATTCCTTCGCCGAATCTGAAAAGGAACATTTTAAATTATTTATTTTTTATTCAAAAATCGAATAAAAATTCATTTAAAATAATTTTTAATGATTTTTATAACAAAAATACATAAAATTGTTCTAAACGGTATTTTTAAAATATTTTTAAAAATAATTTTTAAAAAATTAAAATAAAATTAAATAGGTTCAAAAAATGAATATTTGAAGATTTATCAATTTTAAAAAAAATCAGGATTTAAAAAAAAAATGTTTTAATTTAAAAATTTACCTGCCAGACAGTTCGTAGACGGGGTAGTGGAAGTAGCCGAGGGTGTCCAACTGGACGGATTTGACGTCGAGTTCTTTGAAGAGTTCGACGATCGGAGAGGGGACGGCTGAAAGAGAGAGGTTAGAGAGAAAGATAGGAAGAGAGACCGCGTTTTGGCAACCAAAGGCCGCTTTTTGACAACAAAAAGCCGATTTTTGGCAAACAAAGACCGCTTTTGGGCAACCAAAGGCCGCTTTGACCGCTGTTTGTAACACAATATCGCTTTTCGGCAACCAAAGACCGCTTTTTTGATAACTAAAGCCCGCTTTTTTGCCAACCTAAGGCCGCTTTTTGACTATGAAATGACGTTAATTGGCAACCAAAAGGCCGCTCGCTGGGACCGCTTTTGCCAACCAAATACCGCTTTATAAAACAGAAGGCCGCTTTTTGTCAATTAAAGTCGCTTTTTGACAACCAAAGGCCGCTTGTTGTCGACAAAATGCTGATTTTTGAAGAAGAAAAAAACAAAGGCCGCTTTTTGGCAACCAAAGGCTATTTGGACCGCTTTTGGCAACGAAAGGCCGCTTTTTGGTAACAAAAAAAGCGGTAAACTTACCCAAATGACCGTAGATTCTGCACAAAGCGAGTCTGCTGAAGAACTCCGTCTTGTAGGCGTCAGCGGTGTGCTTCAGGAAGCTGATGGCCGTCATCATGGCAGACCAGTCGTCTGCAATATTCCATTTTGAAATTATCCTTTTAAATTTATAATAAGGATAAATTTATATATTTATTAAAAGAAATTTAAGAAAAAAAGCTTTAAAAACCAACCCTGGTCCTTCCAGTCGTTCCAGAGGATGTTGTTTCCAAGGAGGGCCATCTCCCCAGCCGTCACGTCGGAAGACGTTTTCTGCAATTCGAGGAAATTCCTTGCCTGAAAAGGCTCCCGGTGAATATCACTGGGGCCCAAAACACTTCTGGGGTCCCAAAAAACGGGTAAAATTTGGAATATTAGGCAGTTTTTGCTTTTTCTGGCAGCCTTAGGCGGCTTTCCGCTTTTTTTGGCAACCTCAGGCCGCTTTCCGCTTTTTCCGGCAACCTCAGGCCGCTTTCTGCTTTTTATGGCAACCTTAGGCCGCTTTCCGCTTTTTATGGCAACCTCAGGCCGCTTCTGCTTTTTCTGGCAACCTCAGGCCGCTTTCCACTTTTTCTGATGACCTCAGGCCGCTTTCCGCTTTTTTTCGGGCAACCTCAGGCCGCTTTTCTCTTTTTCTGGCAACCTCAGGCCACATTTTTCGAATAAAACCTTTCCCACATCGCAAACGAAGGACATGAGGGCACTGGTGATCTGCCGCTTCTTTTCCTTGTCGTATGCCTGGACCACTCCCATCCTCCTGCGAATCGTCTCGAAGATGATCACCGAACGGCAGTATTCATCCTGAAATTAGTTGAATTAGACAATTAAATTTGGATCTTTAAATTAAATATAATTTTAATATAATTAGACCTTGAAACAAAACAATAAACATTTCAAAATAAATATTTATAATTTAAATTTAAACTAGACTTTTAATTTTAAAAAAGTAGACGTTAATTAAATTTAAAAGAAATTAAAACAAAATAAATGAGAACTTTTAAATTTAGACCTTTAATTTAAATTCAAATTTAACAAAACTAAAAATTTTAAAAAAATTTAAAATAAGATTTTTGGTTCAAAATATATATCAAATAAAACAATTTATACATTTAATTTAAATAACAATAGACCTTAAAATTTAACTTTATTAAATAATTTTAATACAAATTAATAAAAAAATTAGGCCTTTAAATTTCGATCTTTAATTTAAATCACAATTAGACCTTTAATTTAAATAACAAGTAGAACTTTAATTAAAATAACAATTAGACATTTGATTTTAAAGTTATTAAAAAAATAAAATAAATAATACAATAATAATATAACTTTTTTTTAAATAATTTAATTTTTTTAAACTCAAGACAATACCGGTTATTGAATTAATTTGAATTGGACCCTTAAAATTGGATCTCAAATTTTAATTTTAACAATTTAAAAAAATAGACTTTTAATAATAAAAAGAAGAAAATGTAAATGAATTTAATAAAACTCACGGCAACGCCGCTGGTGACGGTATTGGGCAGCAGTCCGAGGAAGTCGTAGAATGGCTGCTGGTTCTCGACGGTGATCATGGGGAGGTACTTGGCCAGGTCCTTGTAGCAGCAGGGGGCCTTGTAGAACTTCCGCACGTAGTAGGTGAATTGCGTCAGGGCGTCTCCTACAATCAGATGAGCTTACTAAAGGTCGTAGTTTGGAGGTTAGTTAATTAGAATATTGGAGTTGAAATATGAAATTATGTAACTATTGATAAACCCACTGTTAACGCTTTAAATTTAAAAAAAAGTTTATTTTCAATAAAAATTATGTTTAATTCCTAAAATTGGCATTTTCTTTTGTAAAAAGAGATTTTTCGCTCAAAAATAAGGTCAGAGTGTTATCGCTCGGTTGTTTTAGTCAGCATACGGCAGAGGAATCTCCCGTATTAAAGCTCGGCCTAATATTGTCTTCATTCCATTTCGGCCGCGGCGGGGATCGAACCCTCGACCTCTGGCGTCCTGCGCCCACAAAGCTGTCTGCAATAGAGGGCATGGAATATTGGGTGAAAAAGCGCTTTAGGAAGTCGGGCGCCGCCGAAATGTCAGCTTTTTGTGGGTTGAAATCAAGCGGCTGCCAATTTCTCACTACTGAATTCTAATGGCTAGAACGATTTAATCAAATTTAAAGAAAAAGTAAGATTTACAAAAATCTATTTTAAATTTACTTAAAATTAATATTTTTGTAATAAAAATATTTAAAATTGTTTGAAAATGTATTTTTAAATAATTAAAAATGTTTTTACTTGAAAAAAGCGCTCCATACGGCCAATGGCTGCCAAAAAGCGGCCTTTGAAATTTAAAAAAATGGGTTTATAAAAATATTTTTTTAAATGTAACCAAAAATTATTTTTGTAAATAAAAATATATACAATTGTTAAGGTACTTTTTCTAAGTTAAAAAACTTCCAAACATTAAAATAATTTTTTAAATGTTTTTTATTAATTAATAAAGAAAAATGTTTTTATTTGAAAAGCGGCTTTTATTTTACAAAAAGGCGCTCAATGCGGCCTATGGCTGGCAAAAAGCGGCCTTTAAATTCCAAAAAGCGATGCTTTTGGTCGAAAGAAACGGCTCATTTGCATATAGGACCCTAAAAGCTGACCGAAGACCTCCGGTTCCGTGGTCCTTCCCATGTTCCTCAGCCTCCAGGTGAGCTCGAGCCTGGCCAAAAACGGACCCCTCTTCTTCTCAGAATCATAGCAGTAAGACTGGACGAATTCCACCATCTTCTTGATCATACTGTAAACAAAATAGTTATAAATTCAAATTTTACATTTTTTTTAAAATTAAAAACAAATTTTTTTAAAGGTTATAAATTTAAACTTTACATTTGTAATGTTAGATTTTACAACAAAAATAGCTAAATTCAAGAAAAATTAGAATAAAGAAGCAAAAAAAAATTACCTCTCGGTCTCGTCCTCCACAGCGTCGGCCATCAGCTCCCAGTGGGCGTCGAAATAGGCCGTCCACACGTCCCAGTGGTCATTGCTGGAAAAATACATTTAAGTTTAAGGCGTAATATTCAAATTACTCTTCAGTGAGGGCCTCTTCGGCGGTTTCGATGATCCTATTGTAGACCTTGGCTTTGAAGAGGAGAGCGAGGATGCGCTGGATGATGAACTGAAAAGGAAATTTGAATTTTTTTTGAAATTTAATAGAAAATTTTAAAATATTTAATTTTATAATAGTGAAAAAAATTACGAAAAAGCTTTGATTAAAAATTTTAAAAAAAATTGATTAAGAATTTAAATTGAAAAGAAAAGAAATTGAAAATAAAAAGTATAAAGAGTTTAAGTTTAAAATATAAGTCAAAGAAATTAATAATATTAAAAAAAAAAACTAAATAAATTATTTTTATAAAAAATTTTAAGAAAATAAACAATTTAAACGATAATGACCTGAAAAGAGATTTAATTAAAAAATTTAATTATAAAAAAATTAAACTTTAAAATAAAATTTATGAAAAATTTAAATAAAATTCTTAAAAATTAAATTTAAAATAAAAACTTAAAGAACTTAAATTTTAAATTAAAATTATTAAAAAAAAACTAAAATTATTTTTAAAAAATTAAGTTAAAATGAAAAATAAAGATTGTTAATTTAAAATTATTAAACTAAAATAAAAATAAAATAATTACGTGGGGAGGGATGACGAGGATGTCCTTGTTGTATTTGTCCAGGTACACCTCGGCCGCTTCGATGAATTTTCCGCACGTTTCGTACACCAGCGATTTGAATTCAACCTCTGAAATTGAGAAAATTAAACTTTCAGGCCGCTTTCTGCTTTTTCTGGTAACCTCAGGCCGCTTTCCGCTTTTTCTGGCAACCTCAGGCCGCTTCCGCTTTTTCTGGTGACCTCAGGCCGCTTTCTGCTTTTTACGGCAACCTCAGGCCGCTTTCTGCTTTTTACGGCAACCTCAGGCCGCTTTCTGCTTTTTCTGGTAACCTCAGGCCGCTTTCCGCTTTTTCTGGCAACCTCAGGCCGCTTCCGCTTTTTCTGGTGACCTCAGGCCGCTTTCTGCTTTTTACGGCAACCTCAGGCCGCTTTCCGCTTTTTCTGGCAACCTCAGGCCGCTTTCCGCTTTTTCTGGCAACCTCAGGCCGCTTTCCGCTTTTTCTGGCGACCTCAGGCCGCTTTCCGCTTTTTCTGGCAACCTCAGGCCGCTTCCGCTTTTTCTGGCGACCTCAGGCCGCTTCCGCTTTTTCTGGCAACCTCAGGCCTCTTCCGCTTTTTCTGGCAATCTCAGGCCGCTTTCTGCAACAAAAAGCTTACCGGGACTGGTTTTGCAAAGAACTCCATTAGCATAGTGGCTCTCCATGACCTTCTCCGCCAGCGCCAGATGCAAATTCTTCATTTTCTCGTTGGTTTCCTCGATTCCCTGGGTGAGATGGGTGGCGGCCTTCCACAGCACGTAGGGGTGGCTGGTTCCCTTCTTCGCCGCCTTCAGAACCGTCGAAGCCTGCATGTTCCAGCCACTGAAAATTTGAATTTAGAACAAGAAATTGGCCAAGAAATTTGAATTTTACGAAGAAATCGACCAACAAAATTTGAAAATTACAAAGAAATCCAAAGAAAAAAGGACCAACCGAACCCTGACGGCAGCCATGAACAAGTGGATGTAGTTCTGCTCGGAGTCATTCACCTCGCACTGCTGAACCATCAAATTGATCATCCTCTGCGGCATCTCAGCCTCCTGAAATGGAGTTTATAGTCCTAGTATGCTAATAGTATTAGCCATACGTACTACATTTTCGATCCCACGCCAATTCCCCACAACAATGTAGCTAACTTTTGATCGATTTGAGCATATTCTATTCAAAAACGTTTTGGCTTTCTAGTTTAAAAAAAATGAATTGAAAAAATTAAATTAATATCAAAAATCAATAAAAAAAATCGTAAATTGATCGTTAATCGGAAAGTGGTGTACGTAATGAAATCGCCGCTGCGTACCATATTTTCGATTTCACGCCATCTTTTCACGAAAGGTAGTCAAATTGTGATCGATTCTTGTGTTTTTTCGCGCTATTTTCTTAGTTATTGCAATAAAAAAATGTTATTTGTGTCTACTTTAAAAGAAAAATCAATAAAATAATCGAAAATTGACCCGATTGTGACTACCGTGCGTTCGAAAATGGTGTAAATCGCCGCTGCGTACCATATTTTCGATCTCACGTCATTTAACGGTAGCCAAATTCTGATCGATTCTTCTATGTTTAGCGCTGTTTTCTTAGTTATTTCAATTGAAAATATAATGTTTTTGTCCATTATTCAAGAAAAATCAATAAATATTCGAAAATTGATTCGCTTGCTTCTACCGTAATAACAAAGCGTGATAATGAAAGTGGAGTACGCAATGAAAGCTAGCCAAATTCGATGTACTACTTGTAGAAGAAGACTATATCTTCATTTTCTTGGCGTCACTTTCTCACACGTTCACGTGTTCACTCCCTCACCTCTCACAAGCCTGTAATTAGAATTTAAAGGTCTAAACTACCTTGTAAGTGTGGACGAATGCATTGATAGTGCTGTCGTCGTAGATGGGACCCGGCTTCTCCATCTCCTCGAGGATCTCCCAGGCGTCGTTGTGCTTCTCCGCCCGGATGAAGCACAGCGCCTTCAGGACCTGGAATTTATTTAATTTAAAAAAAATTTTAAAAAAAAAGTTTTATATTAAATAAAAAAGATTCAACAGCGAAACAATGGAACGCACCTTGGCAGCGGTGGCAGATTTGTCCTTTGCGAGGAGTTTGTCGCATTCCTTCAGGGCCTTGGCCTCCTGTTGGTTGTCGATCATTTCTGGAATTAAACATATTTAAAATATTTAATTAAAAGTAAAACATTGGAGTGATGTGGCAAGAGAGAAAGAGAGCTAGAGAGCTAGAGAGTTAGAGAGAGAGAGAGAGCTAGAGAGAGAGCTAGAGAGAGAGAGAGAGAGAGAGAAAGAAAGAAGAGAGAGAGAGAGAGAAACGTACCATAGATGACCCTCAGCCGGTTCTCGGCCATCGTCTTCGACTGCTGCTGCATTTTGAAATAAGAAGAGCTAATCTACCCGTGAAAACCTGGAAAAATTAAAATTTTAGGCTTATAATTTAAATAAACAAAGAAAATCAATAAAATAAAAATATTTTCTCGAGCAGGGATCGAACTGGGATGTTCTCCAGAATGGATGGAACTGCGGTATTTTGGATCGCCAGTCCGACTTGTTAGCCTCTTGGCCTTAAAGAAACAACAAAAATACATAATTTACAGAAATATTAAATATTTCTAAACGCTTATAATTGATTTTACAGCAAAAATAACGTAAAATTGATCAGCTTTAAATAAATTTAGTTTAAAAAACGGATTTTTAACAAATCCTCGGGAAGGCAGGATTCTAATTATTCTCTGACCGGCTTGGGCCCATTTTGACCTGTTTTAGTAGATCAAATGTGAAAAGTAGATCAAAATTAAAAAGAAGATGAAACTACAATTTTCGGACAATTTGAATCCAAATTTGAACTCCCAGCCTTTTTTCCAGCCAGGATTGCATTCTATTCGTGTTGAGACCCAAAAAAATCAATAAATAAACCTTTAAAACGCATTTTAAAGGCCAAAATTTAACTAAAACATCGATAATGACTACAATTGGCAGCGAACAGGGCGTCAAGTGGAAAACACTCGAGGTTTATTACTACCGTAATTTTGGGAAATTCGTGCAGTCCGAAATATGGTCGCGGCTACCCTGCATTTTCGTTCAGACGCGTTACCGTACTGCATTTTATTTTTCGTTTGATTATTTTGAATTTTTCCTTTTTACCGCTTGATTTTAATCTCTTTTTTTGTAGATACAATAATTGTTTTCTAGAAAAATCGGTAGTTTTAATTTCAATGAATTTGATCTCTAAATTCAGGAATCTATTTAAAGACAACTCTGTGTC
Source organism: Oscheius sp. G VE-2021 (assembly GCA_022343465.1). NCBI lineage: Eukaryota > Metazoa > Nematoda > Chromadorea > Rhabditida > Rhabditidae > Oscheius > Oscheius sp. G VE-2021. The sequence goes on along the minus strand of JAJQXH010000081.1, from coordinate 510,540 downwards.
AGGTAGTCTCTCTTCAAATTCGAATTTTCTTTTTTTTTAGTTTTAAATTATTTAAATTTAAATTTTTTAACTTTATTTTTCAGAAATGGGCGATTCTGTTGCGCCGAAGTATTCCCTGCGTGATCTGGGCTACGCCTTCAACAAAAAGGGAGAGTTGAGGAGTATTTCTGTAGGTTTTTATTTACTTTTTTTTTAGTTTTTTAAAGGTATTTTTAATGTAAAAAGTATATTTTTAATGAAAAATTTACATTTTAATGCTATTTTAATGTAAATTTTACAAATTAGAATTTAGGATGACGAGCCCTTTGAATTCACGACCCAGGAGAACTACGAAATGCTGGGAGACGCCATGACCCACGAGATCTACAATCTGCTCGAGAGCGTTGGCCTCCAGAGAATAATCGTTAGTTTTTTTATTTATTTAAATTTAAGTTTTTTTTTCTAAATTATTGATTTTTAATTTTTAAAATTTTTTTTTGATTTTTAATTAAATAAATTTAGCTCAAAAAGCAGACGGACAAGAAGCCGGACGAAAACTACAGTTTCGTCTTCGCCTCCCCGGATTTCGACTTGAAGGAGACACTTTTGGTGCTCATCCACGGATCGGGAGCGGTTCGAGCTGGACAGTGGGCCAGACGGTTGGTTTTTTTCTCTATTTTGTCTTTTTTTTTAAATTTTATGTACAAAACAGCGGAAGAATCCGGCAATATACTCAAAAATCAAGTTTCTGCCCGAAAATCGGTTAAATATGACAAAATACGGTTTAAATTTTTCAGATCAATTTTTAAAAAAAAGAATAAATTTGAATTTTGGGACTAGGCGGAACATTTTGGGACATGTTGAAGGAATAAAACTTGGATATCGGCCTGAGGTTTCCAGAAGAAATTGGAAAGCGGCCTGAGGTTGCCAGAAAAAGCGGAAAGCGGCCTTCGCCAGAAAAAGCGGAAAGCGGCCTGAGGTTGCTACATAAAGCGGAAAGCGGCCCGAGGTTGCCAGAAAAGCGGAAAGCGTCCTGAGGTAGGAAAAAAAGCAGAAAAAGCGGCCTGAGGCGGCAAAAAAAGCGGAAAGCGGCCTGAGGTTGCCGGAAAAAGCGGAAAGCGGCCTGAGGTTCCAAGAAAAAGCGGCAATTGACCTAAGGTCGCCAGAAAAAGCGGAAAGCGGCCTGAGGTTGTCGGAAAAAAGCGGAAAGCGGCTTGAGGTTGCCAGAAAAAGCGGAAGGCGGCCTGAGGTTGCCAGAAAAAGCGAAAAGCGGCCTGAGGCACTGTTTGACACGATCTGGTCTCATTTGAAAATAGCACCCCAAATTTGCATATAGCACCCCAAAAAGTGCTTTTTAGTGCCATTTTAGGCCCAATAGCACCTCCCACGGCGGTTTCGAACCGTACTTGTCAAACATTGGCCTGAGGTCTCCAGAAAAAAGCGGAAAGCGGCCTGAGGTTGTCAGAAAAGCGGAAAGCGGTAATTTCGATAAAATACAGTAAACAGAACACTAAAAAATTTTTAAAAAAAAAAGCGAAAATGGGTCGGGTTTTCCCGTTTTTTTTTTTTTTTTTTTGAATTTTTTCAAACTTAAAAGTACTTTTTCTTAGCTTAAAAGCTCTTTTTAAGTCGTTTTTAAGACTTTTTACCACCCAAAATGCTAATTTCAGGCTGATTCTGAACGAGAACCTGGACCGCGGCTCCCAGCTGCCCTACATCGAGAGGGCGATGGCCAACGGCTGGGGAGTGCTCGTCACGAATTGCAACAACAACGCCCACCTCATCGACAGAACCACCGTTCCTCTCGTTGTAAGTGGCATTTTTATTAATTTTTAAATTATTTTAAATTATTTTTTTAACAATTTTAAGGTAAAAACCATTTATAAAATTTGGCACAAAAATAAGTAAAACAAGCTAGCCCTTGGAATTCAGAAATGAGTAAAAAATTGTAAAAAATATTAATTTTAATTGCATTTAAAATATATTTTATAACCCCTTTTTTAATTTGGTTAAATCGGGTAGAATTCAAATGTGAGAAATTGCCAGCCGATTGGCTTCAACCCACAAAAGCTGAAACTTCGGCGCCGCCCAACTTCCTAAAGAGCGTTTTCCCAATATTCCATGCCCTCTGTTGCAGACAGCTTTGTGGCGCGCAGGACGCCAGAGGTCGAGGGTTCGATCCCCGCCGCGGTCAAAAATGAATGAAGACAATATTAGGCCGAGCTTTAATACGGGAGATTCCTCTGCCGTATGCTGACTAAAACAACCGAGCGATAACACTCTGACCTTATTTTTGAGCCACTTTTTGGCAACAAAAGGCCGCTTGGACCGCTTTTTGGCAATTAAAAGCCGCTTTTGGCAACCAAAGGCCGCTCGATCTGCTTTTTTAGGTCAATTTTGGGAATTTTAAACAATTTTTTTTAATTTAAATTTTTTTGAATGGTTCGACAACAGTACAGCCGAGAACCACAAGAATTTTTAAGTCGATTTTTTAAATTAATTTTTTTTTAAAAAATTGTTGAAACATAATTTTCAATAAATTTTAAACAAATCTGCTTTTTCAGTACAGCCGAGACCACGAGAAGCACATCGAGAACGTGTGGTACCGTTTCGTTCGCTACGCCCGCTGCAGTACCATCCACGTGGTGGCCCACAGCCGCGGAGGACACGACATATCTCACTTGGTTGGTCTCTCTCTCTCTTTCTCTCTCTCTTCTCTCTCTTTATTCTAATGCCTTCAGATGGACACTCTGCCTGGAGAGAACCGCGTGGATTGCATCTGTCTGACCGACTCGTGGTTCGAATTCTCCCGCGACCGGATGCAGCAGCCGATCGTCATCAACTGGGCCGCCCGGTCGAAGGACTCCATCCGGAAGCCGGTGGAGGGAGAGAGGGTCAACAAATACGACAAGGTCCATCAGATATGGGCAGGTTTGTCTTCTTAAGATTACTGTAATATTACTATAACTACTTCTACAGTAATCCTGGTCTCTAGGAACCGATCAGCACGAGAGGTCCTCCTACATGGCGATTGACAGCATCTTCTGTGTTTTGGAGAACAGACCCAACAAGGACAACATCGATCGGCTGCTCGTTGAGGTGAGATTTTGAGAGAAAATTCAAATTTTGAGAAAAAATTTGCAAAATTTTGGTAGAAATCCAGGTTTTTACAGTCTCAAAATAAGAGAAATCGTCTAAAAAATTGAGAAAACAAAGTTTTAATTGCAATATTCAGGCCTGGGACATTATGGATCCTCCCGAGTTGGAATCTGCCATCGGAGACGAGGGAATCGAGGATGAGCTGGAGGAGGGAGAGGAGGCCGTCAGGGGACTCCAACGCGCCAATATTATAATGGATGATGAGGACGAGGAGTGTAAGTTGGAATATTGCCAAGCAAATAGCAAAAACCAGGTCAAGCGGCCTTTGGTTGCCAAAAAGCGGCTCAAAAATAAGGTCAGAATGTTATCGCTCGGTTGTTTTAGTCAGCATACGGCAGAGGAATCTCCCGTATTAAAGCTCGGCCTAATATTGTCTTCATTCCTTTTTGGCTGCGGCGGGGATCGAACCCTCGACCTCTGGCGTCCTGCGCGCCACAAAGCTGTCTGCAACAGAGGGCATGGAATATCGCGGGGGAAAGCGCCTTAGGAAGTTGGGCGGCGCCGAAGTTTCAACTTTCTTGGGGGTTGAAGCCAAGCGGCTGGTAGTTTTTCACATCTGAATTTTACGGGCCAGCCCGATTTAAACAAAATTTTAAAAAGCGGATTTATAAAATATTTTTTTAATGTAATGAAAATTAATATTTTTACATTATTATTGTAAATAACAGTTTTACAATAAATATATTTTAAAAAGACACTTTTTGTAAATTATCACTTTAGTAGTTTTTTCACTTGATTTTTTTAAATACTTTATTGTAATAAAGTATTTTTTCAAACCTTTTAAAAATTGTTTTATATTTTTTAAATATTTATAATTAAGTTTTCTTTTAAATATAATAAAGAATAATTGTAAGAAAATAATAATATTTTTCATAATTAATTTTTAAATAATTATTTTACAATTTAAATATTTAAAAAAAAAAACATTTTTTTCGAGACATTATTAGATTGTATTTTATTTAGTTTTTAAATAATTAGATTTTAGTTTAGTTTTTTATTAACTCCATTTTTAAAACATAAATATTTAAAAATTATTTTAATACAATTTAAATTTTTTTAATTTTTAATACAATTTAAATATTTGCAATTTTTTAAAAGTTTTTGTTTTAAACTTCTTTTTTTAAATTAAAAAAAACATGTTTTCCAAACATTTTTATAATTCATTTTTAAATAATATAATTTCTATTTGTCAGACAAATCTATTTTTAAATCTAATTATGTTTTCCAAACATTTTTATAATTCATTTTTAAATAATATAATTTCTATTTTCAGATAAATCTATTTTTAAATGGATTATATTAATTTAAACAGTTTAATTAATTTAAAAAAATTTAATTTAAATAAATGTTTCTATTTTCACACAAATCTGATTTTACATGTAATTAAAATTAATATTAATCTTTTTACATTTTTTAAGTGCAGTTTTTAAAAGTTTAGTTTTTAAGAAATTTAAAAAAAAAATTTATTTAATAAAGCTATTTTTTTTCGTTTTCAGACAACATCTCCGTGGATATCGAATCGATTGGTCACGAGGAAGTGGTGGAGGAGGAGATAATCTCGGAATATTCCGAAGTCCCCAGCTGTGTTGACATCCAGGAGCCCCCGATTGCCGTGAAAGAGGAGGAGGTCTTTTCCTCTGTGAAGGAGGAGAAGCCCCTGCAGGAGGGAGGAGACTACCCCCCGGATTCTAAGCGGCCCCGCTCCGAATAGTGCACCCCGATCTCACTCGTGTCTCTCGCCTCAGGACCCCCCAATTGTCCGATTATGTTTGTCTGATTGTATTGTTTACATGATAAAGGGCTTCATCCTTATTCTTCTGGAAGGTTCTAGGGAGAAAAGCGGCCTGAGGTTGCCAAAAAAGCAGAAAGCGGCCTGAGGTTGCCAAAAAAGCAGAAAGCGGCCTGAGATTGTCGGAAAAAGCGGCCTCAGGGCGCCAGAAAAGTAGAAGCGGCCAGAGGTTGCCAAAAAAGCAGATATCGGCGTTTTCAATAAAATTTTACAAAAAATGGTATAAATACAAGTTTTCTTTGCTCATTTAGCAAAAAAAAGGGATAGAAAACTAAATTTTTTTTATTTGTATAAAAATCTATAAAAACAAACATTAAATCAATCAATTGGCGCTTTTCCGGTGCTGGCGCACTTTTAGTGCGATTAATTGTGATTCATCTGACGCTTTCCTGGTGCTGACGCACTTTGTGTGTCCAAAACCAGAGAATCAATTAGCGCTTTTATGGTGCTTGCGCACTTTTAGTGCTTTTAATTGTAATTTAGCTGACGATTTGCTGGCTCATTTTATGGGTTCAAAACTAATTAATCAATTGGCGCTTTTCTGGTGCTGGCGCACATTTAGTGCGTTTAATTGGGATTCAGCTGAAGCTTTCGGGGCACGTAAAATTTTAATTTTTTTTTAATGTTTATAAACCAACGTATAAAACAGATAAACATGAAATCAATCAGTCAGTTGGCGCATTTATACCGCTGGCGCACTTTTAGTGCTTTTAATTTTGGCGGTTTCCGGGTGCTGGCGCACTGTATGTGTCCAAAACTAATAATCAATTGGCTCTTTTCTGGTGTAATTGCTTTCATTGTGATTCAGCTGACGCTTTCCTGGTGCTTTTTTAAATTCCGCATTTTTGGGCACGAAAAGTGCGCCAGCACTGGAAACGCGCAAACTAATTTGTTAAAAATGATGATTTGGACTCCAAGGTTTATTAGAATACTCGGTAGAAAAGCAAAATTCTTTAAACTAAAACTTCATTGACCTAAAAGATTTGGCATTTTACAAGCAAAAATTCCCAGTTTTGACAAAAACTACAGTAAGTATAGAAATGTTCTGTTTGTTTTGTGTCCCGCTCTTCCGAGGGGATTCCAAAAAATGAGAATACTCATATGCGTCCACTTGCACGGAAATCTTTAGTAAAAGGCGAAAGATTTTCTCGATTGATTGCAAGAGAACCAGAGGTACCCCATGACCCAAAGCGGCGGACTACCCCTCGCGACGCCGCCGATGCGCTACGGGTGTCAGCCGCGGGCGACTGACTGTCTGCACCCTCCAGCTAACCGGCACTGTCTCGCCACACAAGACAGACAACAAAAATTTTATTTTTCCTCCGTTGAGACAGTTTTATTTGGTTCAGTCTCTGCTCATCTGTAGGTGTCAAATTCTCCAATCGATGGCTGAATATGCAAATTCGACAGTCCCTTGGCTGTCTGAAAGCGAAATTCAATCGAAAAATCCCTTATCAAAGATTCTGCATAGGCATTTTCTTTGCATACAAGCCATTCTCTGACAGTCAACCACCTTCTTTTGAAGAAAACTGGGTGGTCCGTCAAGAGAGACCGAACTGGGTGGTCCTAATACACAGACGAATTGTAGTTTTTAAAAGGGAGGGAGTTCGGTTTGATGGACCGGATAAAACTAGGTGGTCCAAATTGGGGGTAGAATTAGGTGGTCGAACTGCGTGGTCAACCTGGGTGGTCCGTCAAGAGGGACCGGACTGGGTGGTCCAAATTTGGGAGTCGAACTTAATGATTCGGTTAGACGGACCGATCTGGGGGGGGGGGGGGTCCTTAAAAAAGAATCGGACTGGGTGATCTGCCGGCTAGAAAGGCCAAAATGGGTGTACAAATGGTTGTGAGAGTTTCGTTTTGAGGACCGATCTGGGTGGTCGGGAAACAGGGGTCAAACTTCAAAAAAGGTGGTCCGGCTAGACACGTCGAACTGGGTGGTCCTCGATAAAAATTTACATCCGGATGGCAAAACATTTTATCGAATTTGCCTTATAAGCCGGGTGGCCCGATTAAATTGCATAGTGGCTCAAATGGGTGGTCCGGTTTGATTGACCGCACTGGGTGGCCCAAATGGGGCGGTTGGATTAATACAACTGGGTGGACCTTCAAGAGTTCAAACTGGGAGGTCCGGTTTGACTGACTGAACTGGGTGGTCTGAATAGACTGACGTAACGTGGTGGTCCAAATGGGGTCCTGTTTGCTGTGCCTAAGCTGAGTGGTCCGTCAAGAGGAACCGGACTGGGTGGTCCGAATAGACAGTCTAAAAATTTGAATAGGTCTCCTAGTTTTCCTTGAAAACATCAATGCCGAATTGGTATATCTGATTCTCCTTGCTTCCTCCGTTTAGGCAGTTTCATTTGGTTCAATCTCTGGTCAACTGTAGGTTCCAAATTCTCCAATCGATGGCTGAATATACAAATCCGACAGTCTCATGGCTGTATGAAAGCGAAATTCAATCGAAATCTCCCTCATCAGTGATTCTGCATCCCCCTTCTGTCAGAATAAAAGCCCCCTCCCTGTCACCCAGCCATCTTCTTCTTCTGAAGTCATCTGCCATGCGCTTCTTCCTCCTCTCCTCCGCCATCGCCTTCTTCTCCGCCTCCGCCTGTTCCAAGGTCAACTGCCTCCAGGGAACAGTGAATGGAGGATTGGACTCCTCCGCCCTCTTATTCAGACTGTCCAGCGGACAATGGGCCTTCGACGCAGAGGTAAGTTGTCATCTTTCCCTCTCGATCACAAGATTGCAGCCCACGACGGCCCAAGGGGACTTCTGCGTTTTGGCCTATAGCGCGGACTGCCAAATTTCCGCCTACGCATGGACCCCCCGTCTTGGAGCCCTCCCTGCACCAGTCGGGGTAGCCTACCTCCATGTGTAAACTCAGAGCCAAACTTAGGGATGCCAATTGACCCAGGATGGCACCGGGACAGCTAGGGTCTTCTGCACTTGCAACGACGCCCACAACTGCCACCTGGACTTTGTCAAGTACACCACGATGGCTCTGCAAACGGGAGCAGTGTAAGTTTAACTTCAGAGAACCTAAAAATTTTGAATTCAGGCCCGCTTGTCCTATTCTACCTACCAGGCCTGCCCACATCCCTATGCCTTCCACGTGCTTCTAAAGGAATCAGTTGGACAGCAAGTTTTGGCTGTTTCTTGGGTTATTTCAATAAATTTGGTTGCAATTGGTTTTAACTCCTGGGTTACACAATACATTTTGGCGATACATTTTACTGAAATCGCCCAAGAATCTCTGGTCATCTGTAGGTTTCACATTTTTCAATCGATGGCTCTCATTTTTTGGAATCCCCACAAAGGAGCGGGACACAAAGCAATTAAAACAAAAATGGGAATTTTGCTTGTAAAATGCCAAATCTATCAGAAAGTTTTAGTTAAAATTTGGCTTCTACATTGAGTATTCTAATGCGCCCAACTGGCGAGCAAAAGGCCGCGGGTTCGATTCCCACAGGTGAGTATTCATTTGCCCAACCATTAAAAAGATACATTCGGATGGGACTACATTTTAACGAAGCTCGGTGGTCCAAATTAGACGAATCGACCTGGGTGGTCCGTAAGTAAGTTTCGCTTGAATATCGCTTTCATACAGCCATCGGACTGTCGGATTCGCATATTCAGCCATCGATTGGAGAATTTGGAAGTCCGATGGAAGTCCGATGGCTGTCTGAAAGCGATATTCAAGCGAAACTTACTTACTTCTTACGGACCACTCAGGTCGGTTCGTCTAATTTGGACCACCGAGCTTCGTTAAAATGTAGTCCCATCCGAATGTAATCTTTTAATGGTTAGGAAAATTAATATGTGGGAACCTGTGGGAATCGAACCCGCAACCTTTTGCTCGCCAGTTGGGCGCATTAGAATACTCGATGTAGAAGCCAAATTTTAACTAAAATTTTAACTGTTTTGTGTCCCGCTCCTTCGAGGGGATTCCAAAAAATGAGAATACTCATATGCGTCCACTTGCAGGGAAATCTTTAGTAAAAGGCGAAAGATTTTCTCGATTGATTGCAAGAGAATCAGAGGTACCCAATCACCCAAAGCGGAGGACTACCCCTGGCGGAGCCGCCGATGCGCTACGGGTGTCAGCGGCGGGCGACTGTCTGCACACTCCACTCTAGGTCACTCTCTCGCAGCACAATGCCCTAGGCTCCTTCCTTTCCGTCTCTACGTCTTCGAATTTAAATACATTATGAATGTTTATGTTTCAACTATCTACTGACTACTTACTACAAACTACAAATAAATCAGTCTCTTAATTACAAAGTTTTTATGACCATGTGAGCGGCGAGAGTCCGGAATGCGCAGACAGTCAGTCGCCCGCGGCTGACACCCGTAGCGCATCGGCGGCTCCGCGAGGCGTAGTCCGCCGCTTTGGGTCATTGGGTACCTCTGGTTCTCTTGCAATCAATCGAGAAAATCTTTCGCCTTTTACTAAAGATTTCCGTGCAAGTGGACGCATATGAGTATTCTCATTTTTTGGAATCCCCTCGGAAGAGCGGGACACAAACTTACTGTTAAAAAAACAAATTTATAATAATTTCTGTAGTTATTGTCAAAACCGGATTTTTCGCTAGTCAAATGCTAAATCTTTAATTAGGAATTCCCTCAAAGGGTATTTCCCAGCACGCACTATGCGCCAAGGACGCCATTTGTGTGTCAACACAGCCGAATAATTGCACTTTTGGCGTTCGTTTTGGCGTTTATTGCTTAACGCCGGCGAAGAAAAGCACCAGATAACACGCAGAAGTCTAACTGCTTTTTAACAGCATTATAAATCACACTTCATTATTTTTTATACATGGTCGGGATGTCAACTGATTTTGAAACCTTCGAGAACAAGGTAAATTTTTTATTATTATATTTTTAACTTTTTTTTAAAAATTTTTGAACATCAATTATTTTTTCTTATTGACTTCAACGGTTTAGGAAAAAATCGTTTTCGAGCATTTGCCTTACGAAATTTGCCGTAGAATTCATGAAAAAGTTAGTTTTTTCTTAATTAAATATATTATTTATTTAAATTTCAGTTTACCTACAAACAATTGGCAAAATTCGAAGAATGCAGTGAAAGCTCATGCCGTTTTTCCAACCTCCGTTCCCCAGCTACCTTCCCCTTCAACGCTGACACAATCATTATTGAGGTATTTTAATAAAACTTCCAAAATTTAAATATAAAATTATATTATATTTAGGACGGACTTGTCAGCAAGATGGAAAAAAACAATTGTTTAGACAGTGTTATTACATTGTTTCCGTTGGAAAACTGTCCTTCCGTTTGGTTTAGAACGGAACGTTTGCATGTAATTGTGAGTTGAGAGAGAGAGAGAGAGAGAGAGAGAAGAGAGAGAAGAGAGAGAGGAGATAGAGACAGAGAGAGATAGATAGATAGAGAGAGAGGGAGAGAGAGAGAGAGGGAGAGAGAGAGGGAGAGAGAGAGATCTTTCAGGGAAATCTGAATTCTGAAATTTATCGTTTCATTCTCGAAAGAATCCGTGGCATCAGTTTATTTTCATTTCGCAGGGTTACAACATTATCCTCATTTTACTTTCAACTGAGAAATGTAAGTTTTGTTTATTTTCTCAACTTTATAACTTTTCTATTTCAGAGACTGAAATTCAAAGCTTTTTATTTTGACATATGCATACTAGAAGACCCCTGCCCAGCAAACTTTAGCGATGTTGATATGGTATGTTATTAAATCTCTCTATCTCTTTCTATCTCTCTCTCTCTCTGTATCTCTATCTATCTATCTATCTATCTATCTATCTATCTATCTATCTATCTATCTATCTCTCTCTCTCTTTTCTCTCTCTCTCTTCTCTCTCTCTCTCTCTCTCTCTCTCTCTCTCTCTCTCTCTCTATTCACCACTTTCAGGTAGTCATCTGGAATTGCCCACGTCTCACCGCAGATGTTGCCGTATCAATTCATGCAAAAATCCTTGCCAGAATTCAAGGATCGTTATTGTCCTCCAACGAGCTCTTCCACCAAATTCAGGCTAGTAATTTAGTGAAATTGAGTTATCTTTTTAAATCTTAAGTTATCAACCAATGAGGACCAAAAAATGAAACAGATTATATCATACTAAATTTTAAAAAAAGTAAACTTGTTAACCAAAGAGGACTACAAAAATAAAACTTTTTTTTCAGCAATGGACGGATGGAAAGCAATTCCCCAGCCCGAGACTTACCTTCTCGGAAATGTTGATCTTCAATTATGAACACTTTTCATCATTAATGTCTCAAAATTACCCTGCAATTGACGTCAGCGTAAACATGGAAGAGTACAATCACGTGGATCATATTGAAATGTGGACTCCTGAACGGAAGACGGAAGGTTTTAGACGGCTTATCGTGCGCAGTTGGAGAAATAAGCATGGACAATGCCTCACTTTGGACCAAGAATAGATATTTTGTATTTTGTTTGGTATTTTGAATACATTTCGTGAATGTATGTTCTATCGTGGAAGTATATTAAAAATTATATACTACAAATTATATTGATATACTACAACTTATATTGATTTTTAAGGCTATATTGCTTGACACCAATTCCTTGGCGCTTTTCCGGTGCTGGCGCACTTTGCGTGCCGTCACTTGTTGTAAAATATTTTATTCGTCCATTCTCTAAGTCATCATTATAAGGGCGCACTTTACGTGTCCAAATCCAATTGGCGCATTTCTGGTGCTGGCGCAATTTACGTGTCCAAAACAAATAAATCATTTGGCGCTTTTCCGGTGCTGGTTCACTTTACGTGCCCAAATCCAATGATTAAATTAGCGCGTTTCTGGTACTGGCGCAATTTACGTGTCCAAATCCAATGAATAAGTTGGCGCGTTTCTGGTGCTGACGCAATTTACGTGTCCCAAACTAATAAATAAATTGGCGCGTTTCTGGGGCAAATGGAATAATGGGAGAGAGAGAAAAGAGAGAAACTTATTGTTTAGGCCCAATTTCCTTAAGTCAAGGGCGAGAATTCCTTATTAAAGCTTTTTTTAAGTCAATGGCAAAAACTCCGGTGACGGCTCCTTTTGTAATTTAAAAAAAAATTCATTATGAAATTGTTTTTAGGAAATAGGGCCTTAACCATAACTTCTTTTCTTAAGGAAATAGGACCTTAACAAGACCTTATTGACATTGGCTTAAGGAAATTGGGCCTAAAAAGGGATTTATCGCCCTTGACTTAAAGAAATAGGACCTTAACCATAACTTCTTGACTAAAGGAAATTGGGCCCCTTGACTTAAGGAAATAGGGCCTCTAAAAAGGAATTCTCGCCCTTGACTTAAGGAAATAAGGCCTTAATAAGGAATTTTCGCTTTTGTTTTAATGAAATACGGCCTTAAAAAGACCTTATTGACCTTGACTTAAGGAAAAGCGTCTTAATAAGGAGTTCTCGCCCTTGACTAAGGAAATAGGGTCCTAGGCTTAAGGAATTGTCGTCCTTTACTGCCCCCCCCCCCCTAACCAAAGGTCAGTGTGTCCTGTTGTCCCAGATTCGGGACGGTCGTCTCTAAATTACCGTGCGCTTATTTGCAGTCGGCTGTAGATTAGTGTCGGCCGTATTCTCCTCTTTGAGGTCAGGTGGACCGAGGGTCTCCCTGCGCCCTCCCCTCCCCCTGCGCTCTCTCCGGCCGATATTTGTTAATCACCCACTCTCTCTTATATCCGTGTCAATCGCACTCACGAATTTGCATCCGCTCCCGGAGAGCTGCAGTTTCTGCACATCCGCGGTCTTTGTACTCTCTTCTTTTTTCTATATCCCAAACCGCTTGGACCGCTTTTTGGCAACCAAAGGCCGCTTGAACCGCTTGAAACGTTTTTTTGGAAACCAAAGGCCGCTTGGACCTCTTTTAGACAACAAAAGGCCGCTTTGACCGCTTTTTGGCAACCAAAGGCCGCTTGGACAGCTTTTTGGTAACCATCGGCCGCTTGGACTCCGATTTTTGGCGACCTAAGGCCGCTTGGGCCGCTTTTTAGGAACCAAAGGCCGCTTAAACCGCTTTTTGGCAATCAAAGGCGGTTAAAACCGCGTTTGGATAACCGAAGGCCGCTTGGACCGCTTTTTGGCAACTAAAGGCCACTTAGACCGCTCTTT
>JAJQXH010000081.1:487500-490000 GCA_022343465.1 Oscheius sp. G VE-2021 | reverse complement strand
ATTGAGAAAGTGATCCCCAAATCTGCTAAACGACCTTCTCCGCCGAGCTAGGCGAGCTGAAAGATTGGGCCGCAGTCCGCTCCCGGTACTTCAACGCGGCGTGCGCCATCTGTCGCCGTGGCCAAGTGGCCGACTGGCAAGGCGCCTGTCTAAAAAGCAGAAGGTCCCGGGTTCGACTCTCCGCTGCAGAAGCCCTCTTGCTTTCTATGATTTTCATCCAACTATCATACATTTTCCACGAAAGAAGCAAAAACTTTTTTTTAAATTCTAGAAATTAGCAGAATTAAAATTAGTCTTTTTCTGGAATCCGATTTGTTCAATAAAAACATGTATAATAAGGGTTGCATTTTAAAAAAACTTCAAAACAGTTAATTTGAAAAAAATTTAAATCAAGTACGGAGAAATCAAAATTATTACAAAAACCATTTAACATTCTACTTCATGGTTGGCCCGAATGTTTTGGAAATCAGAACAATAAACTGTCCTGTTCAACGTTAGAATCGGTTAAAATTTCATTAAAAAATTTTTTTTACCGTAATTGGACATGTTTTTATTGAACAAATCCAGAAAAAGACTCTGTTTTCCTCAAAAACGCAATTTCTGCTAATTTCTAGAATTTAAAAAAAAGTTTTTGCTTCTTTCGTGGAAAATGTATGATAGTTGGATGAAAATCATAGAAAGCAAGAGGGCTTCTGCAGCGGAGAGTCGAACCCGGGACCTTCTGCTTATTAGACAGGCGCCTTGCCAGTCGGCCACTTGGACACGGCGTCAGATGGCGCCCGCCGCGTTGAAGTACCGGGAGCGGACTGCGGCCCAATCTTTCAGCTCGCCTAGCTCGGCGGAGAAGGTCGTTTAGCAGATTTGGGGATCACTTTCTCAATTGCCATCATATAAGCTACGGAATGCGGTATAACACGTATTAAAACCCCACGGGCAGGTTGCGACTGTTCCCTTGTAAGTTATGTTTTCGTGCGATTTTTCAAAAGATTTAGAGATTTTAATAATAAAATTGATTAAATTCTTTATTTAATAATGTATTTTGGCAAATTTTTCTAATTGAAAGGAAACCAGCCAAACAGTCAAACTGCCACACGAGCGACCAGGGTTCGATCCCGGCCGGTGCAGTTTACTTTCATCACTTTAAAATTGATTGTATAGATAGTAGATATACTAGAAATATAGTTTTTAGGTTTTGCAAAATTTAATTTTATCTGAAAATTTGATTTAAACTCATTGTAAGGCAAGTTGGGTCGGCCCAATTGCCTATTTTAATGCGATTTATTTTATGTTTCGATTAAAACTAAATAAAATACTTATTTTAAATGTAAATTCAATTGTACAATCTATTTTTTGTCCTTTTCCCTAATTAAACTCGATCACCTGTTCATTTGGCCTCTGCGCCGCTGCGCTTACTCTGATCCCCAAAGGGCACAGGGCGGGGCCGGCCTCACTGAGACCTTCTAAAGCCACAAAGGACGTGTTTTCCACTTACTCCAATGAGAATTCTATGAGAAATCTCTATTTCTGACTTGTTTTTAACTAAAAACGGGGGATTTTCTTCTGTTTTTGATTTTAAATCGACATAAACGCGGGCCGCCCTGCCGCGCCGCGGTTTTTATCAATGGGGCGCGCTTTCTGCCGCTTTCTTTCGAGCTTGAAGCAAACTTCTAAAATTCCAGTTTTTGAATTTTAAAAACTTAATTTTTTACAATTTTGAATTTAAAAATTTAAAACAAATTAATTTTGAATTTTGAATTAAAAAATTTAAAACAAATTTATTTTTTTTTCTAGAATCCGGTAAAAGTAGGCCTTTTCACTCTTTCCCCACTTCCTCTCTCAATTGTTGCCTGCGTTCAAAGAGGGCGGGAGAAAATTACTGGCGCCAGATGCCGGCTTATTCAATTTGCAGCCGCTCTTTCTCTTCCGCTCGCTTTGCTCCACCGAATCGCTCTTTAAAATCAAGGAACTGGTTTTAGAGAGGGAGAGAGAGAGAGAGAGAGAGAGAGAGAGAGAGAGAGAGAGAGAGAGAAAGAGAAAGGAGAGAGAGGGGCTTTAGCGCTTGCCAAATGACACCAAACGCGAAATTGCGTACACAACTTTTTTTTAAAATAATTGTACGCAAAACTGCGTCAGGGTTACATTTTTTGCACTTTCAAATAGATTATAGTAATTTACAATCCTAGTTCCCTCCATTTCAGGCCTTCGCGCTTGTCAAATGATACCAAACGCGAAATTGCGTACAAAAAATGGTTAAGCAAACGTACGTAATCCTACGTCTGGGTTACATTTGCAAATGTCTGGGAAACTAAGCCTGGTGACAAATATCAATACAAAAAATGTGTGAACTTTTGAAAAATTTAATTTTTTCTTAAAATTTGATTTAATCATCTTAACTTGACAAGGTCGGCCGAAATCTTTGTTTTCGTTCGATTTTAAAGTATTTCGATGACTTTTTGGGTATTTTTATATTAAAATTGATTTAAAAAATGCTCATTTTAAA
>JAJQXH010000081.1:407500-480000 GCA_022343465.1 Oscheius sp. G VE-2021 | reverse complement strand
ATTTCAATTGCTGCCCTCTGAAAGATTAATGCTCGTGCAATTGGCAGTAGTTCACACGAAAGTGCAATTTCCCATTCCCGTAATTACGTTTTCGTCACAATTTCTCAGTTGAATGCACTCTTTTTGACGTCGAAAATTGAACTTGCGGCAAATTGTAATCACGAAAATACTAAAATTCAACGAAACATTGGAATGTTAGAAATTTTAAAATGATTAGTTTTTTTAATTTAAAAAAAATAGATCAATCGATAGATCTTTAAAAGACGATTCGAAAACAGTAATTCTTTTTATCGATTGATTATGTAGAGCCGAGTTAATCGATTTTGAAATTCTGCCGCCCCCGCGCGCGCTGGCACCATGGCGCAGGTAGCGCGCCCACCTGGCGAGCAATAGGTCAAGGGTTCGATCCCCGCCGGTGTTTTTCGGTTTGCTTTTCTTGTTTACAACCCCACTTCCGTTTCCTAAAAGGCCAAAAGTCGTTTCCCCTCGAATCAAGTCAATTAGCGGGTGCAAGAGCGGTGATTGGATTCCTCCTTGGCCCCAAACACACTAAAAAGCCGATTCTGGGATATATATTTAAAAAAAATAGAAAGTCCTTTGAAAAATTAAATTTAAACTTTAAAATTTCAAATAAAACCAATTAAATCACATTTTTTCAGCCATTGAAGCTCAAATGTGGGGATTTGTTGATAGCGGGATCGTTGGAGTCGGCGACGGGATTAAATCCAGTGGAACCAAGAGCTTTCGAACCGTGGCCAGGCGATATTTGTGGTCCAGGTGAGATACGCACTCAGATTTTCCTGGAAACGACACTTTTGTACTCTTTTTTCTTTGGGAAAGCGGCTTTTTCTGCGCGAGACGATTAGAGAAACAGAGAGAGAGAGAGTGAGAGAGAGAGAAAGAGAAGAGAGAGAGAGAGAGAGAGAGAGAGAGAGAGAGAGAGAGTATTTAGAGTTAGAGAGGCAGAATAGACGCAAGGGTTCAGACAGGTTAGGGACGCAGACAGTTGAAAACACAAGTGGTTAGAGACACAGACGATTAGATACAATGTCGGTTAGAGACGCAGACTGACTGAGATATATAGGTTAGAGACGCAGAGGGTGGTTGGAGATGCAGAGGGTAAGAGACACAGACATTCAGACGCACAAACGGTTAGAATAGATGGTTAGAGACGCAGATACGGCTAGGGATACCAGGTGAGAGACGCAGAAAGTTAGGCGCGCATTTTTAGACACGTGGAGGTCAGAGACGCAGAGGGTGATACACTCAATGTTGGTTAGAGACAGACAAAGTGGGAGACGCAGACATTTAGAGACACAGGTTGTTAGATGAACGGTTAGAGACGCAGACGGATAGAGAAAAATAAGTTAGCGACGCAGACGATTAGACACATAGACGGTCAGACACGTGCAGTTAGAGACGCAGATAGAGGTTACAAACGGTTAGAGACACAGACAGTTAGAAATTCGGACGGTTAGAGAGTTAAAACACACACAAAGATGGTTAGAGACACGTGGTTAGAGACGCAGATATTTAGAGGCACAGTCTATTGGAGAAACGGTTAGAGACGCAGACGATTAGAGAGACAGACGATTTGACACATGTCGGTTAGAAACACAGGTGGTTAGAGGCGCAGTTTGTTAGAGACGCAGATGGTTGGAGACAGTTAGAGACGCAGACGGCTAGAGACACAGAAGGTTAGAGACATAGATGGTTAGAGACTGAGGTTGTTAGAGACAGTTGGAGACGCAGATGGTTAGAGACAGTTAGAGACATGGTTAGAGACGCAGAAAGGGTCATAGTTCGAAAGTTTTTAATTGTTAAATAACCCTCTGCCCGCCGCGTTCACCTTGGCGCAGCCGGTAGCACTCCAGCTCTTCGCCCGAGAGGTCAAAGGTTCGAATCTCGCGCATTCCGAATCATTTTGCGTGACTTCCAATTGCCCTTTTCCTCCGAAAACATGCCGTAAAATGGCCAGATAGGGCATTTTCTCTCTCTATTTGCCCTTCTCCCCTTGTCACCGCGCCCGAAATGGCCCCCGGCGTCCTTGAATTTTTCTGTTGTGTCTGAAAAGTACACCATGTGAACTTTTTCCCTCGGGGACTATAAATCCATCAAATTGGATCCCAAAAGCCGGAAAAACAGACTATACGAAGTGAACTTTCATAGAAAAACTGATTTATAAGTGCGTTTCTTAGTTATTTTTCTTGAAAAACTGAAGGCTGTTATTGAATTCTACCGTATTGGGGATGTTTCCTAGGCTAATTGTCTAGTTTCGCTGGGAAAACAATGTTTCATCCCTTTGGGGTGTAATCAGGCGGCGGCGCGTGACATATCTAGGCGCCCCCGCAGTCTGGCTGTCGGGCATCGGTGGTTCAGTGGTAGAATGCTCGCCTGCCACGCGGGCGGCCCGGGTTCGATTCCCGGCCGATGCAACTCTTTTGCTTTTGTGGAGTTTGCTTCAAAAAAGTTCGTTTGTCTCTGATGTTGCTTCTTGTCCTTTTTGTTTTTCCGTTGGAGACGTTGAATTCCGCTCGCCGGCATGATGTTTACGAGGGACGGCACTTCCGTCGCGTCTCTTCCGAGTGACGCGCATTTTCGGGGAAGAACTCTGAAACGGAGGCGACGCTCCCCGCTAATGATCCCCGGAGGCTAGGGGGCGCAAAAAAGCGACGACGCAGGCGGAAAATCTCGTGGGAGAGGGGGGCAGATAAGCCCGGGTACGAATCGCGGGGCATGTCTACCTCCTCCACCGCCGTGGCAGTGTAGCATCGGTGGTTCAGTGGTAGAATGCTCGCCTGCCACGCGGGCGGCCCGGGTTCGATTCCCGGCCGATGCAATTCTTTTGCTTTTTGCTTTTTAATCACTAAAAATGAGTTTTCAGAGCCACAGCAGCCGAGTTATCTCGTTTGCGACACCTGCGACACCCGTTGTCTTTACAACATATCAAGTCGGCATTTGGTTTTGTCGAAGAATAAGGCCAATTCTGGCACAAAGGCATTATGGTACCATTTCTTGGATGCGGGATCCGGGATCATGGGGAAATGCGAACTTACAGAAGTGAGTTTTCCTCTTTTTACTAGTTCTTAAAACTGAAAATTCAATAAAAACTCAAATTTTTCAACAAATGTTCATTTTAAGGTTACAAAATTTTGTTGAAAACTACACCGTTCGAATTCTTACAAAAAAGACGATTCGAAACCTTTTTTGGTTTTTTTCTGATAATTACGAACAGCCGAGAAAATCGATTTGGAAATTCTCGTTTTGCAACGCGCGCGGACCACACATGGCGCATGGGCAACGCGCCCAGCTGGCATGCAAAAGGTAAAAGGTTCGATCCCCGCCGCTGCTAATTCTTTTGCTTTTAGTTTTTAAATAAAGAAAATTGTAATTTTTTTATAAAAATGAATTAGTTTTAAATAAAACATTTTATTTAGTTTTTTTAATTAAAAAAAACTTTTTTTAAATTAAATTATTAAGCTTAAAAGCCCATTCTTTTGTCCTTCGGGAGCTCATTTTTCCTTTGGATCATGCAGATGGGCAAAAATATCAGGTCGAGCAGGAGTCTACGGAGTCAATCAATGGCTATCGTAACCAGTTAGACTAATACCGTAATCTAATTTTTAAAAAATCGATAAAATCGATAACCAATCGATTTCAGGAAATCAATGGTGACAACGGAGCTTCAACAGACGCCCTGCGGTCCTTTTCCAAGACTTCTGTCTTATTCGTCTCAATTTCTTTCATAATTCTGATGGTCATCTCTCTGGCCTGGCTCGTTTTCTACTACGTGCAGCGTTTCCGCTACGCCCATGCTAAGGATCGTCTTCAGAGGAGGTGGTAATCATTTAGAAAGTAGTTTTGAATATAGCAAAAGAAAAGCAAAAGAGTAGGTCCTGGCCGGGATCGAACCGGCGACCTTCTGCGTGTGAAGCAGACGTGATAAACACTACACCACAGGACCGCTTGTGGCAGTTGATGCAGGGCGCGCTTATAAATTCCCTCGCTTTCAGGCTCTTCAATGCCGCTCGAAAGGCACTCACTCGGATACAAACGAGGACTCTACGGGCTGGAGAGCCGATTTTGGACACCGACTGCGCCGTCTGCATAGACCCGTATCAGATAGCAGACGTCGTTAGGGAATTGCCTTGCAAGTGAGTTTTCTCCATTTTTGTGTTCTAGGGCTTTAAAATCTTTTTTCATAAACGTTTAATATAAAAGACTATATGTTTAACTATTTTAACTGTAAAATTCAAAATTAAACAGTTGGCCGCGTCGCGACCGCGCCACCCCGCCGGGTGACCCGTAGTGAAGTGGTAGCGCTCTCGCTTGCAAATCTCAAGACCAGAGTTCGAATCCACCCTGCGATTTTTTGTTTTGTAAATACAAAATCAACTTTGTAGACTTAGTAAAACATTTATATTTGCTATTTTATCATTTTTAAGCAAAATCTACCCCCTAATATGCCAAAAATTTCATGATCAACTTTTTTCAAACGCATTTTTCTGCAAAAAGTAACGTCCAAATTAAGTTTGTAAAATAAGAAAAGCTATGTCAAACAATATAAAAAAGTACTTTAAAGGAATTTATCCGGTTACAGTAATTTCAAAAAAAAATCAGCGAAAAAATCAAAAAAAATATAAAGAAAAAAAACTAAGTTTTTTTTGTTCATAACATTTTCTTGATGAAAAGAATAGTTTCGACTGAAAAAGTTTCTTAAAATTGAATTTTCAATCGATTAACATATAAATTCTAAAATTTTAATTAAAGTTGAAAAATCCACCGTATGACCTACCGTAACCCGGCGCACAAAAGTGGCGTCGACCCGAAAATGCCAATGTTTCTTCTTAAAAAGTCACACAGTGTTTAGCCACTAAAGTTCTACTTCTCTCCCTTATCTCTCTCTCTCTCTCTCTCTCTCTCTCTCTCTCTCCCTCTCTCTAAATGTCTCTCTCTAAAATGTCTCTCTCTAAATGTCTCTCTAACAGTCTCTCTCTAACAATTTCTCTGTGTCTCTCTAACAGTCTCTCTCTAACTCCCTCTCTCTCGAACAGTCTTTCTCTTTAACAGTCTCAGTTTAACAATCTCTCTCTAACAGTCTCTCTCTCTAACAGTCTCTCTCTCTCTCTCTCTCTCTCTCTTTCTCTCTCTCTCTTTCTCTCTCTCTCTTTCTCTCTCTCTCTCTCTCTCTCTCTCTCTCTCTCTCTCTCTCTCTCTCGGCGACCTTTAAAATCCCATTTCAAGCGTGAAAACACCCAAACCACCGGATGTCCTCTTGTTTTCACACTCTAATCCCCCAAATGCCGCTGTCCTTTCGCTGTTTTGCCTCTTTTCTCCCCTTTCTGTGTCCGCAAAGCTCAATTTTCGCTGCCGTTCGCTGTAAACGGCTCTCCTGGGGAGGGAGGCCATCGATCCGCGGCCGTTTGTGCTCACTGTGCTCATTCCCACAAAACAACCATGAAAACAGAGGGTGTTCCTGGGAATTCACAGAGATATTTGAAAATTTTCATGGGAAAGGGGGGACAGCGCAGCAGATGATCAATGGACGATGAAACATTGAAGTTGTGGGCAAAAAACAATTTTCAATCATACGCCTTAGTCATTGAATGACGAAACATTGGAGTTATGTGGCAAAACAAATTTTAATCGTAAAAATTAGTCAATGGACGATGAAACATTGGAGTTATGTGGCAAAAAACGAATTTTAAAATTTCAGACACGTGTACCACAAATCCTGCATTGACCCCTGGCTCCTGGAACACCGCACCTGCCCCATGTGCAAAGCAGACATCGTTAAGCATTTTGGTTATCATGTAAGTTTTTTTTCATTTTTGTATGCTAAAAATGATATTTTTGAACAAAAAAGGTATGAAAATGGTTTTTTTTATTTGAAAAATTTAAAAATAAATTAAAAGAAAAATGAAACTGCCTCCACGCGGGATCGAACCACGGACCTTCTGTTTACAAGACAGACGCTCTGCCACTGAGCTATAGAGGCGCCGCGGACGCCTAGTGGGCGAACACATTTAAAGCGAACGGGGGCCGGCGGGAATGGTCAAAGGCCGCCGAACGCGGATTACAGCGCTCCAATGCGTGTGACAATGGGCTTTGTGTGCGAAGGGAGAGGAATGGGCGAGAGTTTTCATTAGAATACTGGGTGGAGAAGCAGAAAATCCCAGTTTTTGATCAAAAAATGCAGTAACTTGAAAGTTTACACACGTAAAGTGCGCCAGCACCAGAAAGGCGTCAGCTGATTCACATCAGTCAAAACAAATGAAAAGCACGAAAACTGCGCCAGCACCAAAGAAGTGCCAAGTGAGTGGACACGAAAAGTGCGCCAGCTGAATCAGATCAGTTAAAACAAATAGGAGCAATTGATTGGATTTAGACACGTAAAGTGCGCCAGCACCAAAAAAGCACCAAGGGATTGATTGGGTTTGGACATGTAAAGTGCGCCAGCACAAGAAAGGCGTCCGCTTAATCAGATCAGTCAAAACAAATGAAAAGCACGAAAACTGCGCCAGCACCAGAAAAGCGCTATCTGGTTGATTGATTTCGTTTTTATGCTTGTTTTACAGATTTTTTTTACACCTTTTAAACAAATTATAATTAAATAATGTCTTTCTTTCATATTTGTTAAAAGATCAAAGAAAACGCATTTTCTATACCTTTTGTAACATTTTAATGAATTTAATGAAATTTTAAGAAACTAAATTCAGAAAAATTAAAATGATTTAATTGTTTTTTAACTTTATTAGAGTTTTTTGTTATTTTTTAAAGAAAGAAAAACAAATTATAAATCAGAGTATAAAATTTTTTGGGTACTAAAAGTGGGCCAGCACCGGAAAAGCGCAAACTGCATTGTTCTGAATGATTATTTTGACTTTAATGATTAATTAGAATACTCGGCGGAGAAGAAAAAACTCAATTTTCTTTAAAAAAATTTCGGTAAACTGAAAGTTTAACTAATTTTTTGCTTGTGTCCCGCTCTTCCGAGGGGATTCCAAAAAATGAGAATACTCATATGCGTCCACTTGCACGGAAATCTTTAGTAAAAGGCGAAAGATTTTCTCGATTGATTGCAAGAGAACCAGAGGTACCCAATCAGCCAAAGCGGCGGACTACCCCTGGCGGAGCAGCCGATGCGCTACGGGTGTCAGCCGCGGGCGACTGTCTGTGCCCTCCACCCAAAAGCACTCTCTCGCCGCCCAAGACAAAAATTGTATTTTCGTGACTTTTTCGTATTTGTTTATCACCACCATTCCATTGAAAACCCACTGTTTACGTGACAGCCGGATTGTTTTTGTGAAATTCAATGGGATCATCATTTTTCGCGGAACCATATGTGATAAATGAGGGGGAAGAAACACACGGCCAAAGGGAGTAAACAAAAAGGGCCCCGGAACGAAAACAAAAACAAATTGAGGGTTTCGGGGAGGGCGTAAACAGACGGTGTTTGTGTTGGAAACAAATGAGAGAGGAAGGGGGGGAGAGAGAGAGAGAGACGCAGACTCAACCTCTCTTTTCCAGTTAACGGGTAACGAAGGCCACCGCCTTGAGGAGGGGGGTGCCCGTGACGCGGAATCTCCCGAACCTCCATCCAGTGGCTCAGAATCGGCCGCCTTCCCATTCCAAGGAGCACACGATCATGACTTTCACTACACTCCCACTACTTCTCCTCAATTGGTAGTTTCACCTTAATTTAAGGCCTTAAAGAAAAAAATCTTTAGGTGATGAGTTCATCGTCGGCAAAATCATTCGCAATTGTGCCTTTAACTGTTCATTCGAAGACTTTGCCGATAACAACTGCGGATGGAGAGGCTGGACCAAGCACTCGAAGTGAGTTTCTCTCTCTCTCTCTCTCTCTCTCTCTCTCTCTCTCCCTCTATCTCTCTCCCTCTCTCTCTATCTCTCTCCCTCTCTCTCTTTCTTTCTTTCTTTCTTTCTTTCTCTCTCTCTCTCTCTCTCTAACCGATTTGTTTAGTTTTAGGCGAACGAATTGTGTCTGCTGGCCAGGTCGAAGGCAATACTTTACGACATTCATCGGCAAGGTCCGGCAGTCAGGGACAAGTCGTTAATTTGATTCAGGTACGGTAGTTTACTGTAATTCACACACACACACACACACACACACACACACACACACACACACACGCACACACACACACACACACACACACACACACTTCCCTGTTCTCCACCTGCACTCTAAATGCGCCAGCCTGTACTCTTGACTCTCGATCCTTTAAAAGTGCAAAGTCTAATCTCTATGAATTAGTCTCTCTCTCCTCGTAATTAGGAATTCCCTCAAAGGGTATTTCCCAGCACGCACTATGCGCCAAGGACACCATTAGTGTTTCAACACAGTCGAATAATTGCACTTTTCGCGTTCCAAACAAGTAGTTCTGTTTTTAGAGAAAAAAAGAAAGGCAAACAAATTATAAAATCAGTTTACTGTAATTTTTGGGCACGTAAAGTGCGCCAGCACTGGAAAAGCGTTAACTGTTTTTAAAAAAATGATTTTAAAACACAAACAGGGAAATCATTTTTAAACGTGGTTTAAAAAAGCTGCTTTTCAAAAAATATTAAATTTTAACTTGAAAGTTGGCTGTTTTATTTTTAAACTTTATTCTAAATACTGATTTTATTGAAACTTTTTTAAAATTTGCTTCTTTTTCAAACGTTTTAGCTTAGTTTTATTTTAAATTCTCATACAAAAAAAAGAAAAATAGAAATTATAGAATCAGTTTAAATCAATTTTTCGGCACGTAAAATGCGCCAGTAAATTTTTTAAAAGCTTATTTGGAGAATGAATAAAAAATCTAGTTAAAAGAAATAAAGCACGAAAAGTGCGCCAGCACCGTAAATGCGCCAATTAATTTTTTAAAAGTTTTTTTGGAGAAAGAATAAATAATCGATTAATTAAAAGAAAAAAAAAACACCAAAAGTGCGCCAGCACCGGAAAAGCGCCAACAAAGTAATTATGTTTTGGCACGAAAAGTGCGCAAGCAAAGAGCTAATTAAATCAAACCAATTAAACATTAAAAGCAGGAAAACTGCGTCAGCACAGGAAATGCGCCAATTATCGATTGATTTCAGGTCCGCGCGCGTGCGCAGAGCTGCACCCGTTCCGTGCCGCTTCGTCGTGCCGAGCGCCCGTCGACGACGCGTCCAGCACCAATCGATACCAACGAAATCGTGTGATTTGATCTCATTCCCTCAGGGATCTCACTCCCTCCCCCCTCCTTGGTTACTGTAGCAGGGTATTTAGCTGTTTCCCCCTCATTTCCACCGGCTGACGAATACATTGCGGGTCCAATCGAATCTCTAGGGAGCCGAGAGCTTACTTTCCCCCTCTTTTCCGAATTCCCCCTTCCGCCGAGCCCCGGGAATTCAGGGTCGCGGGCCGGCGGACAGGGCTAGGTTGTGCCTATGTGAAAATTCTTGAAGAATGAAGATGAACTTTATTTTTTGTTGTTTTTTTACATTTTTAAGAAAGAAAAACAAGTTATAAAATCAGCAGCTTTTTTGGGCTCGAAAAGTGCGCCAGCACCGGAAAAGCGCCAAGTGATTGATTGAATTTGGACACGTAAAGTGCGCCAGGGCAGGAAAAGCGCAAACTAATTTATTTATAATGGTGATTTGAAGAATAAACAAATAAAATCGTTTATAACAAGTGAGAGCACCAAAATTGCGCCAGCACCGGAAAAGCGCCAACAAACTGAGTGAGTACACCAGGAAAGCGCCAATTGGCGAAAATCTCTCTACTTTCTCAAGACATTGATACACATAGACAGTTTTATTGAAGTATAACTGAACAACTCATTTAATTAGAAACCATCGTTCCAGAAAAGACTGGCTCTAACCATAAAGGAACAGGAAAAATAGTTAATTGCGTTTCGTTACAGCAAATTATAGCAAATGGCACTTTTTCATTTTTGTTTGTAGCCATCCAAGCCTTTCCGTTAATGTTTACATACTGCCTGACGAAGTCTGACAAGACCTTACAGTCGTATCCCAGTAAGAGAAGGGCCTCTTCAACTAAGGCAAAAGTGTAGGGACCAATGAAATTCCTTGTAACAGATAAGTCACAAGAAGAATCTACATGCTCCTGAATGCAAATTGTTTTTTAATGATTAAAAATGACCTACTTTTAGTTTTCTGATAATATCGATCGCTAGAAGATCAGTCACGGAAGCTTTCAGTATTCTTGGTTTCATCTTCCAGAGTTCATCTGCAGTTGACCCATGTCCGAAAACGATAGATAGCTGTAAATTGGTTATATGTGTGTGTGTGTGTGTGTGTGTGTGTGTGTGTATTTGTGTGTATGTGAGTATTCGTCTGTGAGAGAGTGTTAATATATGGGTATTTGTGTGTGTTTGAGCGTGGGAGCGTGTGTATGTGTGCGCGTGTGAATGTGTATGTGTGTATTTTAGCAATCGTGTGTGTATGTGTATGTTTGAGCGTGTGAGGGTGTAAGTGAGTCTGTGTGTACGTGTACCTGTGTGTATGTGCGTATTTGTTTGTAAATGCATGTCTATGTGTGTATGTGTGTGAGCGTGTGGGTGTATGTAACAGTAAATGTACGTGTGTGTGTAGACGTGAAAACGTGTGAGTCTGACCGTGACACCGTGTGTTTGCGTGAGCACGTGAGAGATGTGTGTTTGTGTATGTATGTGTGTGAGTGAGTGAGTATGATGTATAGTCTATGTATGTGTATGTGAGAGTGTGTACGTGTGTGTGTGACTATGCGTGTGTCTGTGAACGTGAGAATGACTGTGACACCGTGTGTTAGCGTGTACACGTGTGTGTGTGTGTGTATGTGTGTTGGTGTGCATGTGTGCATGTGTGAGTGTGTGTATGTGTGTAACCTACCGTACAATCGAATGGTCTATCTGCAAATCCCATATAGTAACGCCCTACACGCGACCACCACACATAAGTCACTTTCAGTTCTTAAAATCTTATTTTAATTTTTGTTTAAATATTAAAAAAACCTTGATTAATTTCACGAAAAATTGCGAACAACAACTTATCGTCGACTGAAAGTCAATTTGTTTGATACAACTAAAATTCCTCATAAGAAATTCGCAATCCTCGTTTCCGAAATCAACCTAAAAATTGAATTTTAATAAATTATTTAAGACGGCTTTTATATAATACTCGAGTTTATTTTTTGGTCTGAATAAACCTTTTTTAGTTTTTATCAATTTTCATTTTTTTAAATTCTGAAAATGGTTGATTGTTAAATTTCAAATAAATTTTATAACAATTTAATACAATGTTTATTACATTTTAACCGATTGTTTTGAATTTTAAACAAATTATTTTAAATGTTCAACGAATATTTTTAATCTTAAACAAATATTTTTGAATACAAAAAATAAAAAAGAAATTATTATAGAAAAAGAAGTCTTTAAAAAATCATTTTAAAGAATCTTATTTAAAAAAATAAAAAATAGGGTCTTTAAAGTATTATTTTTAAAAATCTTATTTAAAAAATAAAGAATTAAATTTTAAACAAATTATTTTAAATTTTCAACAAATATTTTTATATTTTAAACAAAGTTTTTTTTAAATGTTAAGCAAATACATTTTATTTAAAACAAAATAGTATAGAAGATTGCAAACTGAAACTCAGTTTTTTGATATCAATTTTTTTTTGAAATTCTGAAAAGGGCTAATTTAAAATTTCAAACAAATTTCAAACAAATTTTTATTAAATTTTAACCGAATGTTTTGAATTTTCAACCAATTATTTTAAATTTTCAACAAATTTTTAAAAAAATTTAACGAAAATTTTAAAATTGTAAACAAACCAGAATTCAAAACCCCGCTTCGCGGGTTTTTCATTCTGGGTTGGGCGGCCTTCGGCAGCCTCGGGGCCGCTTCGCGGCCCTACTTAAATAGCGTAAGTGCGTGAACCGGCGCTTCGCGCCTCCACGGATGGCGGCCGCACTTTGATACCCTCCCCTCGCTTATCCGACCGCACTACCTCTCCCTTCCTGGAAAATGGGTAGGGGCCGTAGGGGCCCCGGAGGGCCAAGTGCGAACCAAGAGAGACGATTACCCAATTGTATATATGGATATATATAAATAAAAAAGATTTTTTATAGAAAAAAAGTCTTAAAAGAATTATTTTAAAGAATCTTTTTAAATTTTACACTATTTAAAAAAAAATCAAAACTCACTTTCACCCTTAATATCCCTGTTGAAAGTAGCATTCTGGAGCATTTTTCAATCGGCAGATTGCGACGATTATCGATTTTTAAAAAGTCCTTGTGAAATTCCATAGGTCCAAAATCCACAGGAAATTTCAATTGTGGTCTTTGCTGTGCCATTTTGTAACCGTACGGAGAGCAGAATTCAAAATGTATGAACTGAATGTAATTAAACTGAAAAGGAAAATCAGTTTTTTAAAAATTAAAAAAAAAATTAAAATTTTAATTTGTTAAAATTTTAATTTATTAAAATTTTAATTTGTTAAAATTTTAATTTATTAAAATTTTAATAACAAAACAACAATACCTTAAGGACAATAGAAGATTGCAAACTGTAAGACAGTTTTTGGAAATCAATTTCCATTTTCAGAGAATTCTGAAAATGGGTTTTAATTTTAAAAAAAATCAACAAAAATGGGTTACAAAAGCATTTTTTAAAAGCAAATTCAAAAGCAAAAATTTTTTTTTGAAAACTATTTAAAAAAAATTCAAATGAAAAAATAAAAGGTCTGACAGATCAAAAAGCTGGATTTTATGCTGGTTATACGGTACGTTATTTGTTTAAAAAAAATGTTTTTTTTTTAAATTTTTTAAAGTTTGAATTTAAAATTGTTTTTTTTAAATTATTTAAATCAATTTCCATTTTTTGAGAATTCTGAAAATGAGTTTTAAGTTTAAAAAAATTAAGTTTAAAAGAATCAATAAACATGGGTTACAAAATCATTTTTCAAAAGCAAATTCAAAAGCAAAAGCAAAAGAAAAAGCAATATTTTTTTTGAAAATTAATTGAAAAACTCAAATTTAAAAATGACTTTTTAAAAAAAATTATTTTTTAAAATTGACCAGAAAATAAAGTCAGAGAGTTAAAAAATTTTGAAGAAAAAAAATTAAAATATATTTTTTTATCATTTTAAATTTAAAAAAATGGTTTTTAAAGTTCATTTTAATTTTTTTTAGATTTTTGATAATGGATGATTTAAACATAACAAATCTACAAAAAAGTGATAAAACATGGATAACAAAAGCCAGAATGCCACAAATTTGAAAAAAAAAGCAAAAAAATAAAAAAAGCAAAAATTATGTGCTTTTTTACAATGTGGCTTTTTTCTGGTCGTCGGTGACATTCTGGTTTCTCTTACATATGTTTATTCTATTAAAAAATAAATAAATAAATATTTTATTTATTTATTTATGCTTTTTTATTTATGTTTATTTTTGCAAATTTAAAAAAATTTATTTTCAGAATTCTCTAAAAATGAAAATCGACTTCGAAAAACTGGGCTACAGTCTGCAATCTTCCATTTTCCTTAAGGTAGGGTTGATTTTGCTGAAAAATTATTTAAAAATTGAAATTAAAACAAAATGTAATAAACATTTTTCTAACATTATTAAAATAAAATTAATTTAAAAATGGTAAAATTTTTTAAAGCTAAAATATTTAAAAAAATGTTCCCATGCCCAGTTTGTTCAAAATGAAATTTTCAATTTTTTCCATTTTTTTAAAACAAATTATTCTCAAATTGTTTTAATGGTAAAAATTAATCGATAAATTAGAGTTTCGTTCAACCGTTGTACGCAACTTAGCGTGCAATCTAAAATGTCGTACGTTTCTTATGAAAATTCATTTGTTTTAAAACAAATACGTAATTGTGTTTTCGATTAAACGGCAGGCTCTAAAATGCTCTTACGACCATTGTACGCAATAACACGTGTGACCGAAAATGCAGGAAAACCATTGCGTGTAAGTATTTTCCCACCTGTTTTTATAACTGTTATTAGTTATATTTAATGAAAATATTTTAATATTTAATTTTCTGATAAAAAATTAAATTAATTATAATTTTTAAATTAATTTTCTATTTTTTCAGTTCAATTACGCCAATTTCGTCGAATTTGAAGAATGCTGTCAGTACAGTTATGAAATGGCCCAGAAAAGACCGCAAATAAAATTTCCCTTGGAATGTGAAATTGCAGAATTTCAAAAGGAATTTATAAAATGCGACGATTATTCTCTGCCGATTGAAAAATGCTCCAGAATGCTAATTTCAACGGAACTTTTGTTTGTAAAGGTTCGTATTAATTTATATTTTTTATTAAATTTAATTTAAAAAAGAGTTGTTTTAAACTTTTAAATTATTTTAAAATATAAAAAGTTCGTAAAAATTAAAAAATTTTTTTAGGTTGATTTCGGAAACGAGGATTGGGACTTTCTTATGAGGAATTTCAGTTGTATTAATTATATTTTCTTTCGATCGATGGTAACTTGTTGTTCGCAATTTATTGTAAAATTAGTCAAGGTTTTTTAATATTTAAACAAAAATTAAAATAAGATTTTAGGAACTTAAAGTGACTTATCTGCGGTGGTGGAGTGGTGACCATCACTACACGGGGTTTGCTGATAGACCTTTGGATTGTACGGTAGGTTACACACGTACACACGCTCACGCACACACGTTCACAGGCACACACTCACTCACACACACACACACACACGTACACATATTAAGACAGCGTGTCAGTAAATATCGAAAAGGCCAATGACAAACGCAGTTTTCGTTATGATATGGCAGCTCAAATTTCAAAAACGTTTTTCAGTTTTTTTAATTTCAAAAATACGGAGAATGTTTCTATCATAGTTAAAATACCCGCACTTTCGATAAAAATTTTCAGGAAATCCAAAAAACTGTATTTTTTCACTTTTTTCGGGGTTTTTTTGGTTCTAGTGTAAAAGTTTCAGGAAAAACCTACTTTGTGGTCAATTACAAAGTTTCTCAATGCAAAAAGAGCTATCGATCCATTTTTTATTTTTGTAATTTGGTTGAGTTTTAAGAAAGCTACACTAACCCGAGGTCACCTACCGTAACCCGGGACCGAAAATCGATATTCATCCAAAAGTTTCAGAATGTTATATTTAGCCCATATAATGAGTTTTGACAACTTTTCGGCAAAATCGAAGACTATGAAAAAATCCTATGTCATTGGCCTGCTCCTAAATAATTTAAAAAATTTAAATTATTTTTTTTCCAGTTAAATTTTGTTAGTTTTTTTTATCAATTTTTTTTTTATTTTAGGGTAAAAGTCAATCGATAAATTAGATTTTTGTTCAAACGTTGTACGCAATTCAGCGTGCAATCTAAAATGTGGTGCGTGTCTGATGAAAATTGATTTTAAGTTGTTTTAAAACAAATACGTAAAAATCTGTTTTCGATCAAACGGCAGACTCTAAAATGCTCTTTCGACCATTGTACGCAATAACACGTGTGTCCGAAAATGTAGGAAAGTAAGTAAGCGGTGGTGGAGTGGCGAACATGACTACACGGGGTTTGCTGATAGACCTTTGGATTGTACGGTAGGTTACACACGTACACACGCTCACGCACACACGTTCACAGGCACACACTCACTCACACACACACACACATACACATATTAAGAGGGCGTGTCAGTAAATATCGAACAGGCCAATGACATAGGATTTTTTCATGGTCTTCGATTTTGCCGAAAAGTTGTTAAAAGTCATTATATGGGCTAAATATGACATTATGAAACTTTTGTATGAATATCGATTTATTATTATTTTTTATCAGAAAATTAAATATTAAAATATTTGCATTAAATATAATTAATAACAGTTATAAAAAAAAGTGGGAAAATACTTATACGCAATGGTTTTCCCACATTTTCGGACACACGTGTTATTGCGTACAGTGGTCGAAAGAGCTTTTCCTGCCGTTTGATCGAAAACAGATTTTTACGTATTTGTGTTAAAACAACTTAAAATCAATTTTCATCAGATACGCACGACATTTTAGATTACACGCTGATTTGCGTACAACGTTTGAACGAAAATCTAATTTATCGATTGATTTTTACCCTAAAATAAAAAAAATAATTGATAAAAAAAACTAATAAAATTTAACTGGAAAAAAATTAATTTAACAAATTAAAAATATAAATAATTTAAATTTTTTAAATTATTTAGGAGCAGGCCAGTGACATAGGATTTTTTCATAGTCATCGATTTTGCCGAAAAGTTGTCAAAAATCATTATATGTGCTAAATATGACATTCTGAAACTTTTGGGTCAATATCGATTTTCGGTCCCGGGTTACGGTAGGTGACCTCGGGTTACTGTAGCTTTCTTAAAACTCAACCAAATTACAAAAATAAAAAATGGATCGATAGCTCTTTTTGCATTGAGAAACTTTGTAATTGACCACAAAGCAGGGTTTTCCTGAAACTTTTACACTAGAACCAAAAAACCCTGAAAAAAGTGAAAAAAATACAGTTTTTTTTGGATTTTCTGAAAAGTTTTGATCGAAAGTGCGGGTATTGTCGCTATGATAGAAAGTTTTCGTTATGAAATGGCAGCTCAAATTTCAAAAACTTTTTTCAGTTTCTCAAATTTCAAAATTATGGAGAATTTTTCTATCATAGTTAAAATGCCCGCACTTTCGATAAAAATTTTCAGGAAATCCAAAAAACTGTATTTTTTTCACTTTTTTCGGGGTTTTTTTGGTTCTAGTGTAAAAGTTTCAGGAAAAACCTACTTTGTGGTCAATTACAAAGTTTCTCAATGCAAAAAGAGCTATCGATCCATTTTTTATTTTTGTAATTTGGTTGAGTTTTAAGAAAGCTACAGTAACCCGAGATGACCTACCGTAACCCGAGACCGAAAATCGATATTCATCCAAAAGTTTCAGAATGTCATATTTAGCCCATATAATGACTTTTGACAACTTTTCGGCAAAATCGAAGACTGTGAAAAAATCCGTCTCTTAACGCACATACCATGAAAATTATTTAAAAATTTTGGTTTTGCTTATTGGTTTTGCTAAATGTATTTAAAAAATTTAAATTATATATATTTTTAATTTGTTAAATTAATTTTTTTCCAGTTAAATTTTGTTAGTTTTTTTATCAATTTTTTTTTTATTTTAGGGTAAAAATCAATCGATAAATTAGATTTTAGTTCAAGCGTTGTACGCAATTCAGCGTGCAATCTAAAATGTCGTGCGTATCTGATGAAAATTGATTTTAAGTTGTTTTAACACAAATACGTAAAAATCTGTTTTCGATCAAACGGCAGAAAAAGCTCTTTCGACCACTTTACGCAATAACACGTGTGTCCGAAAATGTGGGAAAACCATTGCGTATAAGTATTTTCCCACCTGTTTTTATAACTGTTATTAGTTATATTTAATGTAAATATTTTAATATTTAATTTTCTGATAAAAATATTAATATTACTTATAAAAATAATAACAAATGCAAATACACATACACACGCATACACATTCACACATGCAATAACAACGAATTTATAGCTAATTATTGGGGGAGGAGATTGGCTAACTGCAAATGAACTCTGGAATATGAAACCCAGGGCACTGAAAGTTTTCGTGGCTGATCTTCCAACGACCGATATTATCAGTCAACTAAAAGTAGGTCATTTTTAATAATTTAAAAAAATTTGCATTTAGGACCATGGAATCAATTCTTCTTCGAATTTACGCACGATTCGGGAGTTTTTTGGAATTCAACACACTTTTGCCTCAGTTGAGGAGGCTCTCCTCCTGCTGGGCGAAGAATGTAAGGTCTTACCAGATTCTATAAGACAGCAATTGGATTTGTACATGTACATTGACGGCAAAGCTTGGATTTTTACAAGAATCCAAGGAGAAAAAATGACATTTTCTATAATTTGCTTTAATGGAGACCAATTAACGATTGCTCCTTTACCCTTTTTGTTAGAGCAACAACTCCTTCAAAAAAGGATGGTTCCTAATTAAAAATTACTGTACCACTTTCACTCTATTTCTTTGGTTGTAAAATGATTTGATGTTTTGAAACCAATATTATCAATATTAAATAAAATATGTTCAATTAATAAGTATTTAAAAAGTATCGACGTAAAAATTGTTTCTATGGTGGGAGAGAGAGAGAGAGAGAGAGAAAGAGAGAGATAACAAAAAACGAAAAAAGAAAGACTTTATTTTGCGTAAACTGATTTTTCATGCAGTCTTTGTGCAGTCGTTTATAATTTA
Organism: Oscheius sp. G VE-2021; assembly: GCA_022343465.1. NCBI lineage: Eukaryota > Metazoa > Nematoda > Chromadorea > Rhabditida > Rhabditidae > Oscheius > Oscheius sp. G VE-2021. The sequence goes on along the minus strand of JAJQXH010000081.1, from coordinate 461,732 downwards.
AATTAGCGCTATTCTGGTGCAATCACTTTGGTTGACGCTTTTCTGGGGCTGGCGCAATTTTAGTGCATTCATTTGTTTTTAACGATTTTGCACTTTTTGTGTGATTATAAGCTATTCAATTTTTTTCAAAAAAAAAAAAAAAAATGGCGGTTTTCTTGTGCTGGCGCACTTTGCGTGTCCAAACTGTTCAATAAATTGGCGCTTTTCTGGCGCTGACGCACATTTCGTTTGTTTTATTTCTTTTCAACCCAATTTTAACCTTTTTTTCTAAATCTACGTTTTAAAAAAATCGTTGAGCGCATTTCACGTGCTGGCACACTTTAAGTGCCCACAGCTGCACAAAGATTTTAAAAGTAGTTTAAAATTTTTATATTTATATTGGCGCTTTTTCTGGTGCTGGCGCAATTTTAGTGCATTTATTTTAAAATGTTTACTTTTTTGCCGTTTTTTTTGCTTTTTTTGTTAGCTTTTGTTTTTTTTCCTCGGTGAAGATCTGGCTTTTGTTACCCATATTTATTATATTTTTTTTTGAAAATTTAAATTTTTTTTTTTTGAAAAACAAACCCATTTTCAGAATTCTTTTGAAATGAAAATTAATTTTAACAAACTGGGTTACAGCTTGCAAACTTCTATTTTTCTTAAGGTATGATTGGTTTTGTTAATATTATTTTTAAAAAAAATAAATTTTTAAAAATTTAAAAATTTAAAATTTTTTTTTCCAGTTAAATTACCTTCAGTTCATCCAATTTGAACAATGCTGTCAGTTAAGTTACAAAATGACACAGCAAAGCCAGCTATTAAAATTTCCTCTGGAATGTGGAATTGCGGATTTTCAAAAGGATTTTATAAAATGCGACGATTACGCCGATTGAAAAATGCTCCAAAATTCTAATTTCAACGAGATGTTTATGGGTGAAGGTGAGTTTTTATTTAAAAATTTAAAAATTAACTTAATTTAAAAACAGATTTGTTTTAAACATTTAAATTATTTTAAAATTTAAAAAGATTCGTTAAATTTTTTTTAAATTTAAAAATTAATTTTTAGGTTGATTTCGGAAACGAGGAATGTGACTTTCTTATGAAAAACTTTCGATTCTGCCATTACCTGGCCTTTCATTCGACGGTAACTTGTTCTTCGCATTTATTTATGACACTAGTCAAGGTTTGAAAAAAAAGTTAAACTAATCAAAATTAACTTTTAGGAACTAAAAATTGGTGATGTGCGGTGGTGGCGTGATGGACGTGACTACTTGGGATTCGCAGATAGGCCTTTGGATTGTAATGTAGGTCACCCACATTAACAAATTCACACATGCACACCAACACACATGCACACATTCATGCATGCACACATGAAAACACGCACACATACACACTTACACACACTAACATACATAAACGCTCTCTATTTCACAAATGATCACATACTTGCGTACTTATCTGTCCTTACATGCACAACAAACACACGGTTTCACGTTCAGATACACACGTTTTCACGTCTACACACACGTACGTTCACTATTACTTACACCCACACTCACATACTCACACATGTACACACAAACGACTAATTTTAGCTAATTATTGGTGAAGGACATGGGTTAACTGCAAATGAGCTCTGGAATATGAAACCCAGGAAACTGACAGCTTTCGCAATTGATCTTCCAGCAATCGATATTATCAGAAAAGTGAAAGTAACTCATTATTGATTATATTTTCAAACAATTTGCATTAAGGATCATGTAATCAATTTTTCTTCGAATTTATTCATGATGCGGGAGTTTATTGGTCCCCACACTTTTGAATCGGTTGAGGAGGCCCTTCTCTTGCTGGGCGATGATTGTAAAGTCTTGCCTGACTTCTGCAGACAGTATTTGTATTTCTACATGTTCATTAATGGAAAATCTTGGATGGTTACGAGAAAGACAGAAAAAAAGCCATTTGCTATCATTTGCTGTAATGGAAAGCAATTGACGATTGCTCCTTTTCCCTTTTGGTTAGAACCACTCCTTCCTGGAACGATAATTCCTAATTAAAGGTTACTGTACCACTTTTACTTTATTTCTTTAGTTGTAAATTGATTTGATGTTTTGAAACCAATACATTTTTATTGTCTATTTTCACTATCAATATTAAATAAAATATGCTCAACTAACTTTTCTGGTGCAATCAGTTGGTTGACGCTTTTCTGGCGCTGGCGCAATTTTAGTGCATCCATTTGTGCACTTTTGTGTCATTATTTTAAAAATAAGCTATTCAAAAAATCGAGACTAAGAGAGGGACTTAGAGAGAGACTAAGAGAGGGAATTAGAGAGGGAATTAGAGAGAGACTTAGAGAGGGACTTAGAGAGGGACTTAGAGAGAGACTTAGAGAGGGACTTAGAGAGAGACTAAGAAAGAGACTAAGAAAGGGACTAAGAGAGGGAATTAGAGAGGGAATTAGAGAGGGACTTAGAGAGGGATTTAGAGAGAGACTTAGAGAGGGACTTAGAGAGGGACTTAGAGAGAGACTTAGAGAGGGACTTAGAGAGAGACTAAGAAAGGGACTAAGAGAGGGAATTAGAGAGGGACTTAGAGAGGGACTTAGAGAGAGACTAAGAGAGAGACTAAGAGAGAGACTAAGAGAGAGACTTAGAGAGGGACTTAGAGACGGACTTAGAGAGAGACTAAGAGAGGGAATTAGAGAGGGAATTAGAGAGAGACTTAGAGAGGGACTTAGAGAGAGACTAAGAAAGAGACTAAGAAAGGGACTAAGAGAGGGAATTAGAGAGGGAATTAGAGAGGGACTTAGAGAGGGATTTAGAGAGAGACTTAGAGAGGGAATTAGAGAGGGACTTAGAGAGGGACTTAGAGAGAGACTTAGAGAGGGACTTAGAGAGGGACTTAGAGAGAGACTAAGAGAGGGAATTAGAGAGGGAATTAGAGAGAGACTTAGAGAGGGACTTAGAGAGAGACTAAGAGAGGGAATTAGAGAGGGAATTAGAGAGAGACTTAGAGAGGGACTTAGAGAGAGACTAAGAAAGAGACTAAGAAAGGGACTAAGAGAGGTAATTAGAGAGGGAATTAGAGAGAGACTTAGAGAGGGACTTAGAGAGAGACTAAGAGAGGGAATTAGAGAGAGACTTAGAGAGGGACTTAGAGAGGGACTTAGAGAGAGACTAAGAGAGGGAATTAGAGAGGGAATTAGAGAGAGACTTAGAGAGGGACTTAGAGAGAGACTAAGAAAGAGACTAAGAAAGGGACTAAGAGAGGGAATTAGAGAGGGAATTAGAGAGAGACTTAGAGAGAGACTAAGAGAGGGAATTAGAGAGGGAATTAGAGAGGGAATTAGAGAGAGACTTAGAGAGGGACTTAGAGAGAGACTAAGAGAGGGAATTAGAGAGGGAATTAGAGAGAGACTTAGAGAGGGACTTAGAGAGAGACTAAGAGAGGGAATTAGAGAGGGACTTAGAGAGGGACTTAGAGAGGGACTTAGAGAGAGACTAAGAGAGGGAATTAGAGAGGGAATTAGAGAGAGACTTAGAGAGGGACTTAGAGAGAGACTAAGAAAGGGACTAAGAGAGGGAATTAGAGAGGGAATTAGAGAGAGACTTAGAGAGGGACTTAGAGAGAGACTAAGAGAGGGAATTAGAGAGGGACTTAGAGAGGGACTAAGAGAGGGAATTAGAGAGGGAATTAGAGAGAGACTTAGAGAGGGACTTAGAGAGAGACTAAGAGAGGGAATTAGAGAGGGACTTAGAGAGGGACTTAGAGAGGGACTTAGAGAGAGACTAAGAGAGGGAATTAGAGAGGGAATTAGAGAGAGACTTAGAGAGGGACTTAGAGAGAGACTAAGAGAGAGAGACTAAGAGAGAGACTTAGAGAGGGACTTAGAGAGGGACTTAGAGAGAGACTAAGAGAGGGAATTAGAGAGGGAATTAGAGAGAGACTTAGAGAGGGACTTAGAGAGAGACTAAGAGAGGGAATTAGAGAGGGACTTAGAGAGAGACTTAGAGAGGGACTTAGAGAGAGACTAAGAGAGGGAATTAGAGAGGGACTTAGAGAGGGACTTAGAGAGGGACTTAGAGAGAGACTAAGAGAGGGAATTAGAGAGGGAATTAGAGAGAGACTTAGAGAGGGACTTAGAGAGAGACTAAGAAAGGGACTAAGAGAGGGAATTAGAGAGGGAATTAGAGAGAGACTTAGAGAGGGACTTAGAGAGAGACTAAGAGAGGGAATTAGAGAGGGACTTAGAGAGGGACTAAGAGAGGGAATTAGAGAGGGAATTAGAGAGAGACTTAGAGAGGGACTTAGAGAGAGACTAAGAGAGGGAATTAGAGAGGGACTTAGAGAGGGACTTAGAGAGGGACTTAGAGAGAGACTAAGAGAGGGAATTAGAGAGGGAATTAGAGAGAGACTTAGAGAGGGACTTAGAGAGAGACTAAGAGAGAGAGACTAAGAGAGAGACTTAGAGAGGGACTTAGAGAGGGACTTAGAGAGAGACTAAGAGAGGGAATTAGAGAGGGAATTAGAGAGAGACTTAGAGAGGGACTTAGAGAGAGACTAAGAGAGGGAATTAGAGAGGGACTTAGAGAGAGACTTAGAGAGGGACTTAGAGAGAGACTAAGAGAGGGAATTAGAGAGGGACTTAGAGAGGGACTTAGAGAGGGACTCAGAGAGAGACTAAGAGAGGGAATTAGAGAGGGACTTAGAGAGAGACTAAGAGAGGGAATTAGAGAGGGACTTAGAGAGAGACTTAGAGAGGGACTTAGAGAGAGACTAAGAGAGGGAATTAGAGAGGGACTTAGAGAGGGACTTAGAGAGGGACTTAGAGAGAGACTAAGAGAGGGAATTAGAGAGGGAATTAGAGAGAGACTTAGAGAGGGACTTAGAGAGAGACTAAGAGAGGGAATTAGAGAGGGAATTAGAGAGAGACTTAGAGAGGGACTTAGAGAGAGACTAAGAAAGGGACTAAGAGAGGGAATTAGAGAGGGAATTAGAGAGAGACTTAGAGAGGGACTTAGAGAGAGACTAAGAAAGAGACTAAGAAAGGGACTAAGAGAGGTAATTAGAGAGGGAATTAGAGAGGGAATTAGAGAGGGAATTAGAGAGAGACTTAGAGAGGGACTTAGAGAGAGACTAAGAGAGGGAATTAGAGAGGGAATTAGAGAGAGACTTAGAGAGGGACTTAGAGAGAGACTAAGAGAGGGAATTAGAGAGGGAATTAGAGAGAGACTTAGAGAGGGACTTAGAGAGAGACTAAGAAAGGGACTAAGAGAGGGAATTAGAGAGGGAATTAGAGAGAGACTTAGAGAGGGACTTAGAGAGAGACTAAGAGAGGGAATTAGAGAGGGACTTAGAGAGGGACTAAGAGAGGGAATTAGAGAGGGAATTAGAGAGAGACTTAGAGAGGGACTTAGAGAGAGACTAAGAGAGGGAATTAGAGAGGGAATTAGAGAGAGACTTAGAGAGGGACTTAGAGAGAGACTAAGAGAGAGAGACTAAGAGAGAGACTTAGAGAGGGACTTAGAGAGGGACTTAGAGAGAGACTAAGAGAGGGAATTAGAGAGGGAATTAGAGAGAGACTTAGAGAGGGACTTAGAGAGAGACTAAGAGAGGGAATTAGAGAGGGACTTAGAGAGAGACTTAGAGAGGGACTTAGAGAGAGACTAAGAGAGGGAATTAGAGAGGGACTTAGAGAGGGACTTAGAGAGGGACTCAGAGAGAGACTAAGAGAGGGAATTAGAGAGGGACTTAGAGAGAGACTAAGAGAGGGAATTAGAGAGGGACTTAGAGAGAGACTTAGAGAGGGACTTAGAGAGAGACTAAGAGAGGGAATTAGAGAGGGACTTAGAGAGGGACTTAGAGAGGGACTTAGAGAGAGACTAAGAGAGGGAATTAGAGAGGGAATTAGAGAGAGACTTAGAGAGGGACTTAGAGAGAGACTAAGAAAGAGACTAAGAAAGGGACTAAGAGAGGGAATTAGAGAGGGAATTAGAGAGAGACTTAGAGAGGGACTTAGAGAGAGACTAAGAAAGAGACTAAGAAAGGGACTAAGAGAGGGAATTAGAGAGGGAATTAGAGAGGGACTTAGAGAGAGACTAAGAGAGGGAATTAGAGAGGGAATTAGAGAGAGAATTAGAGAGGGACTTAGAGAGGGACTTAGAGAGAGACTTAGAGAGGGACTTTGCTTGAATAAAATTAACTAATAACATTTATAAAATAGAGAAATACTTATACGCAATGGTTTCCAACATTTTTGGTTACACGCGTTAATGCGTACAACGGTTGAACTTTGGAGCGCCGTTTGATCGAAAACACAATTGTACGTAATTGTTTTAAAACAACTTTTAAGTTTAGAAAATCAATTTTCATCAGACACGTATGGCATTGGTAAGTTGCGTACAACGGTTAAACGAAACTCTTATTTATCGCCTAGTTTTTACTCTTAGATATGTAATGGAAAATTTCATTTTGAAGAACTGCGCGTGGGAAAAAATGCTAGGGGACCTCGTGAATACAAATTTTAAAATGTTTTTAAATAAATATAAAATAATTGAGTTTAAAAAAATAATAAAAAAGGCAAAAATATTTTTTTAATTTTATGAAAACAATACCTTAAAGGGACCATCAGCCTCCTTTTCGAAATCACGGCTAATCCTATGCTAATCAGCCCATTTGTGAAAAACCGTTGCTTGGAGCGGTGTTGGAAAAAATTAATCTAATTGAAATGGGCAAATTAGCATAAGAGCGATCCTCATTTCAAAAAGGAGGCTGATGGTCCCTTTAAGGAAAATAGAAGTATGCAAACATGTAGCCCAGTGTTTTGAAATCATTTTAAAAAAAGCCAAAACTTGGCTTTTTTGCCTTTTGCTTTTTTATTTTTTTCTGGCTTTTTTTCTATTGTCGGTGGCCTTCTGACTTAAAAAACATACTTATTCTTAATTTTAAAAAAAATGTTTTTTTAGAATTTTGTTTTTTTAATTGTTTAGAATCTAGTTTATTTTTTGTTAAAAATATGATTAAAAAACAAAGACTCTTTTTTGTTGAGAAAATAAAACACAAAATATCAGAAACTGACGTGATCCAATATGTAAAAAAAAAATCAGAAAAAAAACGAAATGTGCGTCAGCACCAGAAATGCGCCAATTTATTGAACAGTTTGGACACGTAAAGTGTGTCAGCGCTAGACAAGCGTACTTTAAATCAATTTAGTTATAAACAGTAAAATCACGAAAAGTGCGCCTGCACTAGGAAAGCGCCAATTGGTTTTATGAACAGGTTATTTTTAAAAGAATGACACAAAACGTGTAAAATCGTTTAAAACAAATAAATGCACTAAAATTGCGCCAGCACCAGAAAAGCGTCAACCAATAATATTGCACCAGAAAAGCGCCAATTTAAATATTAAAATTATAAACGACTCAGGTCAAACAAAATAAATTAAATAAAAATAAAAAAATTAGTTGAACTTATTTTTATTTAATATTGATAGTGAAAATAGACAATAAAAACGGATTGGTTTCAAAGCATCAAATAAAATTACAAACAAATAAATAGAGTGAAAGTGGTACAGTAATTTTTAATTAGGAACCATCCTTTTTTGAAGGAGTTGTTGCTCTAACAAAAAGGGTAAAGGAGCAATCGTTAATTGGTCTCCATTAAAGCAAATTATAGAAAATGTCATTTTTTCTCCTTGGATTCTTGTAAAAATCCAAGCATTGCCTTCAATGTACATGTGGAAAGACAATTTCTCTTTGACAGAATCTGTTAAGACCCTACAGTCGTCTCCCAGCAAGAGAAGGGCCTCCTCAACTGACTCAAAAGTGTGTTGAATTCCAAAAAACTCCCGAATCGTGCGTAAATTCGAAGAAGAAGTAATTCCATGGTCCTTAATGATTTTTTTTTAAACGTCGTCTCTCTAAAACTCGAGCAGGTCACTGACATAGGAAAAAAGTCATGATGTCCGAATGGGCTGAAAGTCGGTGTAGAAGCTTCCTATGGCCTAATGATGATATTCTGAGAGTTTCAGCTCAAAACCATTTTTCCGTCTTGGGTTACGGTAGGTGGCCATGGAAACGGTATTTTGGTCCAAATTGGTCCAAATTCAAAACTGGAGTGCTTGCTAGAATCCTCATACAATTCTGGAAAACAATGTAATATAACACATCTTTGATTTCCTACCTTAGAAAAAAGTTATGAATTTTCAAAGCCCCGAAAAACAGGTTTTTTGCTCCAATCACATGCAAGACTTATGGTCTGAGGATTTAAACTGTTTTCATTAAATTTGCCATTTAATTACGCGTCGATTAAAATCTTAAGGCCAAAAATCGAAGATGACTATTGTTGTTAAAAATTAAATTTTATGTGAAATTTCAGCCAAAACACGCATAAAAATACAATTTTGTCGCTACACCGTTTCCATGTTTCAGCCAAAATGGGGTCAAATTTGCACCAATTATGAAAAATAGAGGTCTCATTTAAATATTTCAGAATGTTTGGCGCAATTCCGAATAGTTTACCTTTTTAACACGCAGAAAACAACATATTTCACAATTAAAGCAAATTTCACCCCATTTTGGTTGAAACATGGAAATGGCGTAGTGACAAAATTGCAGTATTATGAGTGTTTTGGCTGAAATTTCACATTAAATTTAATTTTTAACAACAATAGTCATCTTTGATTTTTGATCTTAAGGTTTTATTCGACGCGTAATTTTATGGCAAATTTAATGAAAATAATTTAATTCCTCGGAAGAAAAGTCTTACAGGTGATTGGAGCAAAAAACCACTTTTTCGGGTCTTTGAAAATTCGTAACTTTTTTAGATTGTGGGAAACCAAAGTTGTGTTATATCACAATGTTTGTCAGCATGTTGTGAGGATTCTAAAAAGCACCTCACTTTTAAATTAGGCCCAATTTGGACAAAAATACCATTTCCATTACCACCTACCGTAACCCAGGTCAGAAAAAGGGTCTCGAGCTAAAACTCTCAGAATACATTCAGTAGGCCATAGGAAGCTCCCACACCGACTTTCAGCCAATTCGGACATCATGACTTTTTTCCTATGTCGGTCCCTTTAAGCGTGCCGCTCGAGTTTTACTGAGACTGACTCTTAAATTATTTAAAATGACCTACTTTTAGTTGACTGATAATATCGGTCGTTGGAAGATCAGCCACGAAAACTTTCAGTGCCCTGGGTTTCATATTCCAGAGTTCATTTGCAGTTAGCCAATATCCTCCACCGATATGTAGCTAAAAATTGGTTGTCATTGCATGTGTGAATGTGTATGCGTGTGTGTGAGTGAGTGAGTGAGTGTGTGAATGTGTATTTGCATGTGTTTAAGTGAGTATTATTATTTTTATCAGAAAATTTTATATTAAAATATTTACATTAAATATAACTAATAACAGTTATAAAAACAGGTGGGAAAATATTTATACGCAATGGTTTTCCTACATTTTCGGACACACGTGTTATTGCGTAAAGTGGTCGAAAGAGCTTTTTCTGCCGTTTGATCGAAAACAGATTTTTACGTATTTGTTTTAAAACAACTTAAAATCAATTTTCATCAGACACGCACCACATTTTAGATTGCACGCTGAATTGCGTACAACGCTTGAACTAAAATCTAATTTATCGATTGACTTTTACCCTAAAATAAAAAAAAAATTGATAAAAAAAACTAACAAAATTTAACTGGAAAAAAAATAATTTAAATTTTTTAAATTATTTAGGAGCAGGCCAATGACATAGGATTTTTTCATAGTCTTCGATTTTGCCGAAAAGTTGTCAAAACTCATTATATGGGCTAAATATAACATTCTGAAACTTTTGGATGAATATCGATTTTCGGTCCCGGGTTACGGTAGGTGACCTCGGGTTAGTGTAGCTTTCTTAAAACTCAACCAAATTACAAAAATAAAAAATGGATCGATAGCTCTTTTTGCATTGAGAAACTTTGTAATTGACCACAAAGTAGGTTTTTCCTGAAACTTTTACACTAGAACCAAAAAAACCCCGAAAAAAGTGAAAAAATACAGTTTTTTGGATTTCCTGAAAATTTTTATCGAAAGTGCGGGTATTTTAACTATGATAGAAACATTCTCCGTATTTTTGAAATTAAAAAAAACTGAAAAACGTTTTTGAAATTTGAGCTGCCATATCATAACGAAAACTGCGTTTGTCATTGGCCTTTTCGATATTTACTGACACGCTGTCTTAATATGTGTACGTGTGTGTGTGTGTGTGTGAGTGAGTGTGTGCCTGTGAACGTGTGTGCGTGAGCGTGTGTACGTGTGTAACCTACCGTACAATCCAAAGGTCTATCAGCAAACCCCGTGTAGTGATGGTCACCACTCCACCACCGCAGATAAGTCACTTTAAGTTCCTAAAATCTTATTTTAATTTTTGTTTAAATATTAAAAAACCTTGACTAATTTTACAATAAATTGCGAACAACAAGTTACCATCGATCGAAAGAAAATATAATTAATACAACTGAAATTCCTCATAAGAAAGTCCCAATCCTCGTTTCCGAAATCAACCTAAAAAATTTTTTTAATTTTTACGAACTTTTTATATTTTAAAATAATTTAAAAGTTTAAAACAACTCTTTTTTAAATTAAATTTAATAAAAAATATAAATTAATACGAACCTTTACAAACAAAAGTTCCGTTGAAATTAGCATTCTGGAGCATTTTTCAATCGGCAGAGAATAATCGTCGCATTTTATAAATTCCTTTTGAAATTCTGCAATTTCACATTCCAAGGGAAATTTTATTTGCGGTCTTTTCTGGGCCATTTCATAACTGTACTGACAGCATTCTTCAAATTCGACGAAATTGGCGTAATTGAACTGAAAAAATAGAAAATTAATTTAAAAATTATAATTAATTTAATTTTTTATCAGAAAATTAAATATTAAAATATTTTCATTAAATATAACTAATAACAGTTATAAAAACAGGTGGGAAAATACTTACACGCAATGGTTTTCCTGCATTTTCGGTCACACGTGTTATTGCGTACAATGGTCGTAAGAGCATTTTAGAGCCTGCCGTTTAATCGAAAACACAATTACGTATTTGTTTTAAAACAAATGAATTTTCATAAGAAACGTACGACATTTTAGATTGCACGCTAAGTTGCGTACAACGGTTGAACGAAACTCTAATTTATCGATTAATTTTTACCATTAAAACAATTTGAAAATAATTTGTTTAAAAAAAATGAAAACTTCATTTTGAACAAACTGGGCATAGGTACAAGAAGCCTAGGGGTCCCTGCTGGACGTAGTTTAAATTAAAAAAAATCTTTTTGTTTAAAATATTTTAGCTTTAAATAATTTTACCATTTTTAAAATAAATTTTAAAAAATAGAAAAAAATGTTCATTACATTTTGTTTTAAAATAAATTTTTAAACAATTTTAGCAAAATCAACCTTACCTTAAGGAAAATGGAAGATTGCAGACTGTAGCCCAGTTTTTCGAAGTCGATTTTCATTTTTAGAGAATTCTGAAAATAAATTTTTTTAAATTTGCAAAAATAAACATAAATAAAAAATCATAAATAAATAAATAAAATATTTATTTATTTATTTTTTAATAGAATAAACATATGTAAGAGAAACCAGAATGTCACCGACGACCAGAAAAAAGCCACATTGTAAAAAAGCACATAATTTTTGCTTTTTTTATTTTTTTGCTTTTTTTTTTTCAAATTTGTGGCATTCTGGCTTTTGTTATCCATGTTTTTTCACTTTTTTTTGTAGATTTGCTATGTTTAAATCATCCATTTTTGAAAATCTAAAAAAATGAAAATGAAGTTAAAATAACATTTTTTTAAAAATTTAAAATGATAAAAAATATATTTTAATTCTTTTTCTTCAAAATAACACCGTAATACCAGTATAAAATTTCATTTTTTTTATGTCTGACTTAATTTTTTGGTCAATTTAAAAATTTATTTTTTTTAATGCCATTTTAAAATTTGATTTTTTTAAAATTAATTTTCAAAAAAAAATTTTGCGTTTTCTTTTGCTTTTGAAAAATGCTTTTGTAACCCATATTTATTGATTTTTTTTAAACTTAAAACTCATTTTCAGAATTCTCTAAAAATGTAAATTGATTTAAATTATTTTTTTTAAAAACATTTTTTTAAAAATTCAATTTAAAAAAAATAAAAAATAAAATTTTTTTTTAACAAATAACGTACCGTATAACCAGCATAAAATTTCAGCTTTTTGGTCTGTCTAAGCTTTTATTTTTCTGTTCAATTTTAAATTTAATTTTTAAAATTTTTTGCTTTTGCTTTTAGATTTGCTTTTTAAAATGCTTTTGTTACCCCCATTGATTTAAATTTTTTAGTTTTTCTTTAAATTTAAAACCCATTTTCAAATTTTAATAAATTTAAAACCCATTTTCAAATTTTAATAAATTAAAATTAAAATTTTAATTTTTTTTTAATTTTTTAAAAACTGATTTTCCTTTTCAGTTTAATTACATTCAGTTCATACATTTTGAATTCTGCTCTCCGTACGGTTACAAAATAGCACAGCAAAGACCTCAATTGAAATTTCCTGTGGATTTTGGACCTATTGATTTTCACAAGGACTTTTTAAAAATCGATAATCATCGCAATCTGCCGATTGAAAAATGCTCCAGAATGCTACTTTCAACAGGGATATTAAGGGTGAAAGTGAGTTTTGATTTTTTTTAAATAGTGTAAAATTAAAAAGATTCTTTTAAATAATTCTTTTAAGACTGTTTTTATAATAAAGTTTTTATTAAATTTGAACATATTTGTTTAAAATTTAAACATATTCGTTAAAAATTTAAAAATGTTTGTTTAAATTTTTTTTTAAAAATTCGTTTAAAATTTAAAATAATTTGTTTAAAATTCAAAATATTCGGTTAAAATTCAACAAAGATTTGTTTTAAATTTTAAATTTTTTTAAAATTTAAATAAATTATTAAATTTCAATTTTTAGGTTGATTTCGGAAACGAGGATTGCGAATTTCTTATGAGGAATTTCAATTGTATCAAACAAATTGACTTTCATTCGACGATAAGTTGTTGTTCGCAATTTTTCGTGAAATTAATCAAGGTTTTTTTAAAATATTTAAACAAATATTAATAAATGATTTTAGGAATTGAAGGTGAATTATGTGTGGTGGTCGCGTGAAGGACGTGACTATATGGGATTTGCAGATAGACCATTCGATTGTACGGTAGGTTATATACATACACACATGCACACGCACGCACATTCACACTTATACATACACACACATACAACCAATTTATAGCTAAATATCTTTTTCGGACATGGGTTAACTGTAGATGAACTCTGGAAGATGAAACCCAGAATATTGAAAGTTTCCGTGACTGATCTTCGAGCGTCCGATATTATCAGGAAACTTAAGGTAAGTAATTTTAACCGTCTTTTCAAATAATTTGCATTCAGGAGCATGTAGATTCTTCTTGTGACTTATCTGTTACAAGGAATTTCATTGGTCCCTACACTTTTGCCTTAGTTGAAGAGGCCCTTCTCTTACTGGGATACGACTGTAAGGTCTTGTCAGACTTCGTCAGGCAGTATGTAAACATTAACGGAAAGGCTTGGATGGCTACAAACAAAAATGAAAAAGTGCCATTTGCTATAATTTGCTGTAACGAAACACATTTAACTATTTATCCTGTTCCTTTATGGTTAGAGCCAGTCTTTTCTGGAACGATGGTTTCTAATTAAATGAGTTGTTCAGTTATACTTCAATAAAACTGTCTATGTGTATCAATGTCTTGAGAAAGTAGAAAGATTTTCGTGTCCCCCCTGTTGTAAACGATTTTTGTTTATTCTCAAAATCATAATTTTTAAAAAAATCAATTAACAAAAATAAAGTTCATCTTCATTCTTCAAGAATCTTCACATAGGCACAACCTAGCCCTGTCCGCCGGCCTGATTTCGGAAACGAGGATTGCGAATTTCTTATGAGGAATTTTAGTTGTATCAAACAAATTGACTTTCAGTCGACGATAAGTTGTTGTTCGCAATTTTTCGTGAAATTAATCAAGGTTTTTTTAATATTTAAACAAAAATTAAAATAAGATTTTAAGAACTGAAAGTGACTTATGTGTGGTGGTCGCGTGTAGGGCGTTACTATATGGGATTTGCAGATAGACCATTCGATTGTACGGTAGGTTACACACATACACACACTCACACATGCACACATGCACACCAACACACATACACACACACACACACGTGTACACGCTAACACACGGTGTCACAGTCATTCTCACGTTCACAGACACACGCATAGTCACACACACACGTACACACTCTCACATACACATACATAGACTATACATCATACTCACTCACTCACACACATACATACACAAACACACATCTCTCACGTGCTCACGCAAACACACGGTGTCACGGTCAGACTCACACGTTTTCACGTCTACACACACACGTACATTTACTGTTACATACACCCACACGCTCACACACATACACACATAGACATGCATTTACAAACAAATACGCACATACACACAGGTACACGTACACACAGACTCACTTACACCCTCACACGCTCAAACATACACATACACACACGATTGCTAAAATACACACATACACATTCACACGCGCACACATACACACGCTCCCACGCTCAAACACACACAAATACCCATATATTAACACTCTCTCACAGACGAATACTCACATACACACAAATACACACACACACACACACACACACACACACACATATAACCAATTTACAGCTATCTATCGTTTTCGGACATGGGTCAACTGCAGATGAACTCTGGAAGATGAAACCAAGAATACTGAAAGCTTCCGTGACTGATCTTCTAGCGATCGATATTATCAGAAAACTAAAAGTAGGTCATTTTTAATCATTAAAAAACAATTTGCATTCAGGAGCATGTAGATTCTTCTTGTGACTTATCTGTTACAAGGAATTTCATTGGTCCCTACACTTTTGCCTTAGTTGAAGAGGCCCTTCTCTTACTGGGATACGACTGTAAGGTCTTGTCAGACTTCGTCAGGCAGTATGTAAACATTAACGGAAAGGCTTGGATGGCTACAAACAAAAATGAAAAAGTGCCATTTGCTATAATTTGCTGTAACGAAACGCAATTAACTATTTTTCCTGTTCCTTTATGGTTAGAGCCAGTCTTTTCTGGAACGATGGTTTCTAATTAAATGAGTTGTTCAGTTATACTTCAATAAAACTGTCTATGTGTATCAATGTCTTGAGAAAGTAGAGAGATTTTCGCCAATTGGCGCTTTCCTGGTGTACTCACTCAGTTTGTTGGCGCTTTTCCGGTGCTGGCGCAATTTTGGTGCTCTCACTTGTTATAAACGATTTTATTTGTTTATTCTTCAAATCACCATTATAAATAAATTAGTTTGCGCTTTTCCTGCCCTGGCGCACTTTACGTGTCCAAATTCAATCAATCACTTGGCGCTTTTCCGGTGCTGGCGCACTTTTCGAGCCCAAAAAAGCTGCTGATTTTATAACTTGTTTTTCTTTCTTAAAAATGTAAAAAAAAACAACAAAAAATAAAGTTCATCTTCATTCTTCAAGAATTTTCACATAGGCACAACCTAGCCCTGTCCGCCGGCCCGCGACCCTGAATTCCCGGGGCTCGGCGGAAGGGGGAATTCGGAAAAGAGGGGGAAAGTAAGCTCTCGGCTCCCTAGAGATTCGATTGGACCCGCAATGTATTCGTCAGCCGGTGGAAATGAGGGGGAAACAGCTAAATACCCTGCTACAGTAACCAAGGAGGGGGGAGGGAGTGAGATCCCTGAGGGAATGAGATCAAATCACACGATTTCGTTGGTATCGATTGGTGCTGGACGCGTCGTCGACGGGCGCTCGGCACGACGAAGCGGCACGGAACGGGTGCAGCTCTGCGCACGCGCGCGGACCTGAAATCAATCGATAATTGGCGCATTTCCTGTGCTGACGCAGTTTTCCTGCTTTTAATGTTTAATTGGTTTGATTTAATTAGCTCTTTGCTTGCGCACTTTTCGTGCCAAAACATAATTACTTTGTTGGCGCATTTACGGTGCTGGCGCACTTTTCGTGCTTTATTTCTTTTAACTAGATTTTTTATTCATTCTCCAAATAAGCTTTTAAAAAATTTACTGGCGCATTTTACGTGCCGAAAAATTGATTTAAACTGATTCTATAATTTCTATTTTTCTTTTTTTTGTATGAGAATTTAAAATAAAACTAAGCTAAAACGTTTGAAAAAGAAGCAAATTTTAAAAAAGTTTCAATAAAATCAGTATTTAGAATAAAGTTTAAAAATAAAACAGCCAACTTTCAAGTTAAAATTTAATATTTTTTGAAAAGCAGCTTTTTTAAACCACGTTTAAAAATGATTTCCCTGTTTGTGTTTTAAAATCATTTTTTTAAAAACAGTTAACGCTTTTCCAGTGCTGGCGCACTTTACGTGCCCAAAAATTACAGTAAACTGATTTTATAATTTGTTTGCCTTTCTTTTTTTCTCTAAAAACAGAACTACTTGTTTGGAACGCGAAAAGTGCAATTATTCGACTGTGTTGAAACACTAATGGTGTCCTTGGCGCATAGTGCGTGCTGGGAAATACCCTTTGAGGGAATTCCTAATTACGAGGAGAGAGAGACTAATTCATAGAGATTAGACTTTGCACTTTTAAAGGATCGAGAGTCAAGAGTACAGGCTGGCGCATTTAGAGTGCAGGTGGAGAACAGGGAAGTGTGTGTGTTTGTGTGTGCGTGTGTGTGTGTGTGTGTGTGTGTGCGTGTGTGTGTGTGT
The DNA here is from genome assembly GCA_022343465.1 of Oscheius sp. G VE-2021. Classification (NCBI taxonomy): domain Eukaryota; kingdom Metazoa; phylum Nematoda; class Chromadorea; order Rhabditida; family Rhabditidae; genus Oscheius; species Oscheius sp. G VE-2021. The sequence goes on along the minus strand of JAJQXH010000081.1, from coordinate 444,900 downwards.
GTGTGTGTGTGTGTGTGTGTGAATTACAGTAAACTACCGTACCTGAATCAAATTAACGACTTGTCCCTGACTGCCGGACCTTGCCGATGAATGTCGTAAAGTATTGCCTTCGACCTGGCCAGCAGACACAATTCGTTCGCCTAAAACTAAACAAATCGGTTAGAGAGAGAGAGAGAGAGAGAAAGAAAGAAAGAAAGAAAGAAAGAAAGAGAGAGAGGGAGAGAGATAGAGAGAGAGGGAGAGAGATAGAGGGAGAGAGAGAGAGAGAGAGAGAGAGAGAGAGAGAGAGAAACTCACTTCGAGTGCTTGGTCCAGCCTCTCCATCCGCAGTTGTTATCGGCAAAGTCTTCGAATGAACAGTTAAAGGCACAATTGCGAATGATTTTGCCGACGATGAACTCATCACCTAAAGATTTTTTTCTTTAAGGCCTTAAATTAAGGTGAAACTACCAATTGAGGAGAAGTAGTGGGAGTGTAGTGAAAGTCATGATCGTGTGCTCCTTGGAATGGGAAGGCGGCCGATTCTGAGCCACTGGATGGAGGTTCGGGAGATTCCGCGTCACGGGCACCCCCCTCCTCAAGGCGGTGGCCTTCGTTACCCGTTAACTGGAAAAGAGAGGTTGAGTCTGCGTCTCTCTCTCTCTCTCTCTCTCTCTCTCCAAACAACTCGGATAAAGTTAAAATATGAAATAACAAACAGCCGAATAATTTAAATGTTTTTTTTTTAAAATTACTTTCTTTAAATGATTTAAACTTCATAGATTTCATTAAAATATTCAAAAAATGGTAGAAAAATGCGTTTTCTGTACTCTTTTAACAACACAAAAAAAGTAGGTCATTTTCAATCATTAAAAAACAATTTGCATTCAGGAGCATGTAGATTCTTCTTGTGACTTATCTGTTACAAGGAATTTCATTGGTCCCTACACTTTTGCCTTAGTTGAAGAGGCCCTTCTCTTACTGGGATACGACTGTAAGGTCTTGTCAGACTTCGTCAGGCAGTATGTAAACATTAACGGAAAGGCTTGGATGGCTACAAACAAAAATGAAAAAGTGCCATTTGCTATAATTTGCTGTAACGAAACACATTTAACTATTTATCCTGTTCCTTTATGGTTAGAGCCAGTCTTTTCTGGAACGATGGTTTCTAATTAAATGAGTTGTTCAGTTATACTTCAATAAAAACTGTCGATGTTTCCACTGGCTTGGGAAAGGGATAGAGAACGAGAGAGAGAGAGAGAGAGAGAGAAAATTAATTTAAAAATATAAATAATTTAATTTTTTTATCGGAAAATTAAACATTAAAATATTTGCATTAAATAAAACTAATAACAGCTATAAAAACAGGTGGAAAAATACTTATACGCAATGGTTTTCCTACATTTTCGGTCACACGTGTTATTGCGTACAATGGTCAAAAGAACATTTTAGAGCCTGCCGTTTGATCGAAAACACAATATTACGTATTTGTTTTAAAACAGATCAATTTTCATAAGAAACGTACGACATTTTAGATTGCACGCCAAGTTGCGTACAAGGGTTAAACGGAGAGAAGAGAGAGGAGGAGGAGGAGGAGGATGAGAAGAGTCATTAATATATGCTATCTGCACAATTATCCAGCATAAAATTCTCTATCGATTGCTTTTTAAATATTTAAATTTGGTTAATTACTAGTTGAGTTTCAGTTTTGTCGTAATGAGCTATCGTATACCAAGCTACAGTAACCAGACCTTGAATAGTTCTCTCTGCGTCTCTAACTTTCTATTTCTCTGCATTTATCATCAACTCCTCTCTTTCTCTGCGTCTCTGACCCATTTGTATGATTCCTCTGCGTGTCTAACTCTCAAACGGTCTGCTTCCCTCTGCGTCTCTAACCAATCCTAAGCCTACTTGACTCTCTGCGTCTCTAACCATACTAGTGTCTCTTTCTCTCCCTGTCTAACCATATCTGTCTGGTTATCTGCGTCTCTAACAAACCTACGATCACGGTCCTTCTCTCTCTGTCTGTCTCTAACCACCCATCTACCGCTTTCCTCTGCGTCTCTCACCCTCCTCCACCTACCCCATTTCCTCTGCGTCTCTGACTGCCTTTCTGTCTGATTCTCTTCGTCTAGGTGACCCAAAGTAGGTCAAATATACCGTAATTTCCTGTAATTTGGGCACTAAATAGCTTCTCTGCGGGTCCCGCAACGAAACCCTTCGCAGTCTTTTATGCGAAGGGCTTTCGTTGCGGGACCCATGGAGGAAGCTACAGGATTCTATCGGTTACAGTAACCCTTTCGAATGTGGTTTGCTGAAGAAGGTCGAAGGTAGAAATGGTCCTTTCGTCATCTGGCGGAGTATCTTCTTCGAGAGGAGACATCTTGACTTGGCCAGATCTAAGTCAACAAACCAAGTAGACTCAAAAACAACAGAAATCTTGTTACAATCTTTCATTTGCCAGGATATCGATTATATCGATCGACAAGATTTGCATGTTACAGGATCTTAAATAGGATATCAAATACGAATGGAGACAGTAGATGGCGGCCGGAGGAGGAGGTTGTCGTGGGAGGAGGGTCACTGTCAATGGCCGGCCTTCCGCGGCTGGTGCACATTCATCGGGCGCACGGGGAAACGCGGCTGGAAATAGGAGATTAGTTCTGTCATCAAATCAAGCGGCTGGTTCGAAAGAAAGGGATCTATCGGGAAGAAGAAGATGTAAACTAACAGAGAGATTCGGAATCCACATTGGGGGAGGCACTGGCTGCAACCGCTGGTGGTCGCCATTTCCCACTCTGACCTTCTTCGCCTCGGGAGGACCATTCAGAGCCTTTGATGAAGCACGGCGTCTCTGAAATCAAACGATGAAAAAAATTAATAGCAAATATAAAAAATCAGGAAATATTATTAAGAATTTTAATAAAATATAATATTTTTGCTATATTTTTATTTGGTTTTATAATATTAAAGCCTTTTTTATACCAAAACAAGGTGTCCACATTTCGGATATTGATGGGATTTCTCAGAATTCGATGTAAAATTGCGTATCTGGCTCGTTACCGTAACCCATAATTTCGGTCAATTTGTTTGTAGACTAAATTCCTAATTATCTTATTATGAAGATAAGAAGGAATGTTGCTGGTTTTATTCGAACGGCTAGGACGTTTGGTGATGAGAAACACAAAAAAATCCAGTTTTCCCTTGAAAATTGATGGATTCCAGGCCAAAATGCTAATTTCAATTGAAATTCGCCTTGTTCTCGTAAATTAAGCATTCTACCTGATTTCTTTTGTGTAGTTTACATCAACTAATAAAAAAAGATTAATTTTGGTTACAACACATTTTAAAAAATATTTTTAAAAAAATCCGCAATATAAAAAATCAGATTTTAAAAATGTTTAAATGTAAAATTTAAACATTTAAAAAAAATTTAAAATTAAATGTTTAAATTTTTTTAAATTCCCGCCGAAGTGTACATTTGTGTTCGAGCACGAATGGAGACTAATTACAAAATTTCAATAATTTTCAGATTTTAATGTGAAATAAGACCATTTTTCAAATTTTGATTTTCCTATTTTTAACCAAAGGGGGGACCCTTATGTAAAAAAAATCAGCGGGAAATTTTTTGAAAAAGTTGATGTCCCATGCACCTATGAGAAGAGAGGAAATGTAAACTGACAGTCGGCTTCTCCTGCCTTTCCGCTGGACGACGCTCCTCCGGGAGTCCCTTGGTTCCGGCGAGGAGTCCTTCCCAGTCATCTGAAAATCGGAATATGAGAAAGGAAAGCGTCTGAATTTCTAACCGGGATCCGCCAGTCCCATCCCAATCGGACCGAACCTCTTCATCTTCGCTTTCAGGATACCGATGACGAAGTCCTTCGATCCCGGTGCTATCGTCCAGTGGGCAGGCTGGAAATTGCACATCACCGAAACAAAAATAAAAAAAACTCACTTTGGTCTCAGGAGTCTTCTTTTCAAACATCCTCGTGTTCGTCGCCACTGCCCCTCTGAGGCACTTCTCCCATGAAATGCTGCCGGGGGCCAAACAGGCAGGGAAGTACTTCCTACAATCTCATTTTAAGGTTACGGTAAGCGAAACTCACTCCACGAAGGAATAGAGGTGTCTGATGATAACGGGGACCTTTGCGTTCAGGAGACCGAGCCATGCCACCAAGTTGAAGGGCGTTTTGGCCTCCTTCTTCTCAAACGTCTTCCGGGTGTAGCTGCGTTTTTCGTGTTTCTGAAAAAGCTTAAATCTATCGGGAACAACCGGATATATACCAGGTGCATGGGAAAACTTTTTTTAAAAGAAATTTCCCGCTGAATTTTTTTACATAAGGGTCCCCCTTTGGTAAAAATAGGAAAGCCGAAATTTGAAAAATGGTCTTATTTCACATTAAAATGTGAAAATTATTGAAATTTTGTAATTTAGTCTGCATTCGTGCTCCAACACAAATGTACAATTAGGCGGGAATTAAAAAATTCAAATTTTACATTTAAAAATTTTAAAATCTGATTTTTTAAAAATTGCGGCCGGATTTTTTAAAAATGTGTTGTAATCAAAATTAATCATTTTTCATTAGTCGATGTAAACTACACGAAAAAATCAGGTGGAAAGCTTAATTTACGAGAACAAGGCGAATTTCAAGTGATATTAGCATTTTGGCCTGAAATCCATCAATTTTCACGGTGAAACAGGATTTTTTTGTGTTTTTCATCACTAAACGTCCTAGCCGATCGAATAAAACCAGCAACATTCCTACTTATCTCCATAAAAAGATAATAAGGAATTCAGTCGACAAACAAATTTGACCGAAATTATGGGTTACGGTAACGAGCCAGATACGTAATTTTACATAGAATTCGGAGGAATCCCATCAAAATTCGAAATGTGGGCACCTTGTTTTGGTAGAAAAAAGGTTTTAATATTAAAAATTAAATAAAAAATATTATACTTTATTAAAATTCGTAAAAAATATTTGCTGTCTGATTTTATTTTAAAAGAGTTGTCCCTGCACCTATGATATATACTCACACTGGCCTCCTGTGATGCCTTCTTCTGAAGCTGCGATTCAGACAGCTTCCGGGCAGGGCGACGCTTTCCGGCGTTGATCTGAGCAGTATCCCCGGGCGGCTTAGGCGGCTCCACGTAAGGGGGGAGTCCCTTGGTTCCTGCGCGGATCTCCTCCCAGTCTTCTGGAATTAGGGTAATTTAACGGCTCTATCCTGGATTAGCGGTCCCTAAAAAATATAACGGTCCTTAAAAATATAGCGATCCATAAAATTTAATTATAGCGGTCCCTAAATTTTTTAGCGATCCATACAGAAAACAAATTTTTTTAAAAATTTTTATTATATTTCATTTTTTAAAGTTTTTGGTTTTTTTTTTAAATTTTCGACATTTTCACTTTCAAAAAAAACTAAAAAAAAAGTTAATTTAAAAACAGGATGTTGACAAATTTAAGGACTATAATATTTATTCAAAATAGCATTATAGTCCTTTTTTTAATTTTCGACACTTTCAGTACATTTTTTTTCATTTTCTTCTATCTCGAAAATTAAAAAAAAACGTTACAAATATTCAATATAATAAAAAGGAAACAATGTTTTTTTTAAATTTCAACTTTTTTTATGGACCGCTATAATATTTAAGGACCGCTATTTTAAAAAAATAAATTAAAAATTTGGATTCCAGTCTTTTTTTTAATTTTTCGACACTTTCAGTACATTTTTTACCCTGTATATTCTCTCTATCTCGAAAATCTAAAAAAACCCAAAACATTACAAATATTTAATATAATAAAAGTGAAACAATATTTTTAAAAAAATTAAATTATATTTTTGTTATTTTTTTATTTATTATTTTTTTGAAAGTGAAATATAATAAAAACAATTTTTTTTTAATTTGCACGCTACAATTTATGCACGCTATATTTTTTAAGGACCGCTATGTGGTTTTAAGGACCGCAATAATCGAATGGGCCACTATAATTTTTAAGGACGGCGGCAAATAGAGCCAATTTAACCAGGGCAATATTCAAATCTAACCGGGATGCTTCAGGCCCATTATGTGGTGGTCAACTCCTTGCGTCTGCAGCAGTTTATAGATGAAAGCCCTCGATCCCTCAGTGATCGTATAGTAGGAGCCCTTTTTTCCCTGCGGTTCCTGAAATATTAATGTGGGTTACTGTAGAAACATTTCCCTTATCTAATTAGTCCTTTAAAAACTCACGCGGTCTTTCGAAGGCGGCAACTTGACAAACAGATCCTTGTTAATCTTCATGGACACCTTCTCCCTCAAAGACTTCTCCCAGGATTCTTTTCCGGGAGTGACGTGGCCGGGGAAATACTCCCTAAAATCCGATTTTAGGATTACGGTAATCAAACTGATTTTAAGGCTACGGTAATCGAAACTCACATCACAAAGTGGTAGACGCGCTCGATTTGAACGGGGTCCTTTGCGTTCAGGAGACCGAGCCACGTCACCAGGAGGAATGTGGCCTTGCCCGACTTCGGATCAGCCATCCGCGGGTCGTTTTTGCGCTCAGGGGGCGGCACCTGAAGGAAAAGGAAATCGATGGATAACCAGAAGAAGTAAAATTATTTAAAATTAAAAATCAAGTAAATACAAGGGAACTTCAAGGAAACAAGTAAAAATAAGGGAAACTTGGCTTACAGCGGGAGGACGAGGCGTGGAAGATGGCTTCTGAGCCGGCTGAGGACGCTTCTGTCCCATCTTGAGAGCCCTGACTTTCTGAAATCATCAGATTACCCAGATTTAAACAAAAAAGTAAAGAAAAGCGGAAAAATCAGGATTTTTGCTACTGCTCAGTAGCAACAATTCTGGGCAAAGTGCCAAGATTTAATTGGTCTCGACGCGAAACGTTCCAATATTCAGCTGTTGACACTGCAATGGTCATGGGCCTGAACCAATTATTAGTGTCAACAGCTGAATATTGGAACGTTTCGCATCGAGACCAATTAAATCTTGGCACTTTGCCCAGGACGCGGCGCAGTGCTTTCCTACTGCGCAAAACCCATGGGTGGGACACACCGTGCAGCTGTTCAAAACCGAATTTTGCAATTAAAAACACAAAAATAGGAATATTGCACCCACTTAATAGCAGAAAAAGCAACTAAAACATCAAAAATGACACAATAATAAAGGATGGACGAAAAGTGAGCAAGTGACATCAACACGCCCCGAAATTCCTCAAGAAATCGATTAAACTTGTCAAGATTACGGTAGATCTCAGTTTATTGGCCAAACGGTTCCCTAAACCAGATTTTTCAGTATTTTTTTAATTTTACTCGATATTTTAGACTACTTTCACAATATTTAAATTAAAAATAAATTAAAATAACAGGAAAATAGAGTAGAAAAGTTAAAATGATGATTTAATGATTCCGCGGGTCCCGCAACGAAAGCCCTGCGAATCGCGGTTTGTTCTAGATTTTCTTCCAGAAGGAGACTTCCAAGGCATTTTCGCTCATTTTTTTTATTATTTAGTCTTGTTGGGCGGTTTAATTGTTATTCCAGTCGTTTAATCGGTTCAATATGCTGATTTGGTGTCTTTTAATTGCGAAATTACGTTCTTAACAGCTGCTTTTGTTGATTTTTCCGCTTTTTCTTTACTTTTTTGTTTAAATAATGGTTTTCAGATCAATATGACGAAATCCGACAATAAAATCTGGGATCCCACGGTCAATCCTTATCAAGAGCAAGCTTCTGATTTGGACGATGGCGTAGGGAAACTTGTAAGTTCTTCGTTTATTCTTCTTTTGCTATTTTTTTACCATCAATAAAAGCTTTATCTGCCATTAAATTGAAGAATAGCTGAATTAATTTGATGATTTCAGAAGCCCAAGGTTCTATCGACGCGAGATGGGAGTGCTTCCTACGAAACGAGGTTCAACGTGGGACAGATGCGCCCCGAAGGCAAGCAGAAGCAGCCGGCGGCTGTGGACAAGCAAAAGTTCCCCGAGATGAAGTCTAAGAAGGCCCCGTTCTGCCTGGTCACCTGGCTCGGCCTCCTGAATGCAAAGGAGCCCGTTCTCATCAAGAGCATCTACCCCTTTGTCAAGTGAGTTTCGATTTCCGTAGTCTTAAAATCAGCTTGATTACCGTAACCTTAAAATCGGATTTCAGGGAGTATTTCCCCGGCCACGTCACTTCCACCGCCAACTGGCAGAGCTGTCGACCTCCTTCAGGAAACCACACTCGAGAGGGTTACTGTAACCACTTGGATCCTGTAGCTTCCTCCATGGGTCCCGCAACGAAAGTCTTTCGCATCACAAGTTGACCTATTTTGATTGCCCATACTACAGGAAATTACGGTATATTTGACCTATTTTGGGTCATCTAGACGAAGAGAATCAGACAGAAAGGGTGGTTAGAGACAGAGAGAGAGAGAAGGTCAATGAGACGGAGAGGGAGCCAGATCGTAGGTTTGTTAGAGACGCAGATCACCAGACAGATTGGTGGTTAGACGCAGAGAAAAACAGACGATAGTGTGGTTAGGGACGCAGAGAGTCAACTTGAAGGATTGGTTAGAGACGCAGAGTGTGGTTAGGGACGCTTTCCGAATTGATTTCCGAAGAAAGAACAATTCAATTTAAATATTTATACATTTATTATTAAATTAAAACATATAACTTTATACAATATAACTTTTACAATCAATGTATTAATATTACGATTAATAAAATATTAAGAATTATTACAATTTTACAAATGTTTAGGCATGAAGAAGTCGGCCGCGTCGTATGCCTCCAGCGGCAGTTGGGAGAAGTCATCTTGAGGAAGGAAGGGAACCTGGGGCTGAAAAATAAACATTTGATTTTAAAATTAAATAAAAAAATTAAATTTTAAAACTAAATTAATAAAAATAAGTTTTCAAAAAATTTAAAATTCTCACCTCAGAAAAATAGTTGAATTGGCTGAAGTCCTGTTGGTAGATGTTATCCACAGGTAGGTAAGGATTGTAGACCTGGAGGAAGGGCTGCTGAGGCTGAAATTAGAATTTAAAGTTTAAAATCTTTTTTAAAAAATAATAAAACAATATAAAATTTAAAAAAATTACCATATTGTAGGCCACAGGGTTGGCGGAAGGAGGAGGGTAGGCCACCTGGGGAACTCCCGTTTGGCCTCCATTGGGGTCATGGACAGGGCCGTAGGTTGCCTGGAATTAAGAAAATAGTTAAATTTTGTTTATTTTTGTATAAAAATAGTATTTTTAAATATAAAAAAGAAATTACAGTACCTCAATCCTCTTCTTGGTGCAGCTGTTCATTCTTTGGTCAGTCATCCTCATCCTAGGAAGACCGAGGGTTCCCCTCTTCATGGCCGCCCATACACCTGGAAATTGGGATTTTTTATATTTTATTTGTAATTTAGTTTGTAAAACTGTTTTTATAATTAAAAAAATAGAAAAATTAAGAATTTAGTGTTGTATTTGTAATATAGCTTGTAAAACTGTTTTATAATTAAAAATAGAAAAAATAAACTAACTGGAATCGTGGAGACCAAAGAAGGAGTCGATGGAGTATTTGGAGAAGAATCGCTTGGATTCCAGAGCCGCCACTTCTTTCATAAGCCATTTGGGGTATTCGGTCAGATTGAGGAGGTACAGGGTTTGTTTTCCTATCTGGAAGAAGGGAGTTAGAGAGAGAGAGACTTAGAAAGAGACTTAGAGAGAGACCTAGAGAGAGAGAGAGAGAAAACTCACCACTTTCGTAAACATCTCTGGATTTTTCGAAAGTTTGTTCCTCACAGTTCCCTTCCAATTGCTCCTATTCTCTTCCGTGTACTTTTTAAAGTGCGTTCTAAAAAACAATTTAAATTTTTTAAAATTTAAATTTGAAAAATTTTTTTAAAAAAATGAAATTAATTTTTAAAAAAGAAACTTACATCATGAAATTGTATATTTCCTGTGTTCCCATTGCCTTTTCTTTGGCATTCAGAAGAGCGAGGGCGATTACGAGGATGATTGGGACGGGCTCCCTCTTGTATTTTCCGTCGGTGCGGGCCTTTTTCGTTTTTTCAGGGGCTCCGTAGACTATTCGGAAATTGGGGAGTTTCTGGAAAAAGAGCGAGTTAGAGAGAGAGAGAGAGAGAGAGAGAAAATTTTCCTTACCTCTTTCTTGGAATTCTCCTTCGAAGGCGAAGGTTCAACAGAAGGCTGGGCAGCTGGCGTCTAAAAAAGTAGTTTAAATTGATCGATTTCAGCTGAATTTGACTTTATCGATTGAAAATGAAATTTAAAAAATGATTGATCGATTATTTTCTTACCTCCAGAACCTCTACCGTCTCTTCTTCCCGCCAGTCGTCCGTCTGAACTGCCTGGATGTCCTCAACGTCCAAGTTCTGGTTGAAGACGGAAGGAGGGTTGAAGGCTTCTTCAGAAGGATGGAAGGCTTCAGAAGATTCTTCAGAAGGAGAGAAGGCTTCTTCAGAAGGAGAGAAGGCTTCAGAAGATTCTTCAGAACGATAGAAAGCTTCTTCAGAAGGACTGAAGGCTTCTTCAGAAGGACTGAAGGCTTCAGAAGATTCTTCAGAAGGACAGAAGGCTTCTTCAGAAGGATGGAAGGCTTCAGAAGATTCTTCAGAAGGACAGAAGGCTTCTTCAGAAGGACTGAAGGCTTCAGAAGATTCTTCAGAAGGAGAGAAGGCTTCAGAAGATTCTTCAGAAGGAGAGAAGGCTTCTTCAGAAGGAGAGAAGGCTTCAGAAGATTCTTCAGAACGATAGAAAGCTTCTTCAGAAGGACTGAAGGCTTCTTCAGAAGGACTGAAGGCTTCAGAAGATTCTTCAGAAGAAGAAGAAAAAGGAGTCATCTCCACGAAGTCCTTGGAGAAAAGGTCCAGGTAATCGTCCATGATGAAGACAGCGTCAGTTGGGTTCAAATGACTGAGATTTGGCTTTTTTGGGTAAAAACTGCTTCAGAAGTGGGGGAAAAAGCAGAAGCAGAAAAAAGCAGATGCGGTTTGCCCTGGGGTCAGGAGCAGAAGCAGAAGCAGGGAAGGGGTAATTAGGTCATGGGAAAATGGGGGTCAATTGGAATTTTGAGAGGGAAATTGATTCGTGGGAAAGTTCGTTTTACAAATAATTTAGCACTGAATTCACTGGATTATAAATTAAGAATCAATCAATCAATGAGAATTGGCAAATTAGGATTACTGTAGTTTGGTATACGGTAGCTCACGAGGAACTTTTGAAACTTTGGAACTTCATTTAATTAAAGGGTCCTACATTTGTTTTATCAAGAGAGATGAAAAAACGTGAAAGTGTGTTTAAAGTGCGAAAAGTGAATTTTTTTATTTTTTGCAACTATTTTTCACTATTTTCGGGAATTTCTAGAAGAGTCATTAATATTTTCTATCGGCACAATTACTCAGCATTAAATTCTCTATCGATTGCTTTTTCAAGATTTAAATTTGGTTAAATACGAGTTGAATTTCAGTTTTGTCGTAATGAGCTACCGTAAACCAATCTACAGTAACCCAGACCCTATTTCGTGCTCTCTGCGTCTCTAACTTTCTGCTTCTCTGCGTCTCTGACTGATTTGTATGAATTCCCCTGCGTGTCTAACTCTCAAACAGTCTGCTTCCCTCTGCGTCTCTAACCAATCCTTCTACTTGACTCTCTGCGTCTCTAACCATACTATTGTCTGTTTTCTCAACTCGACAGTCTCTCTCTCTTTCTCCCTGTCTCTAACCACCCATCTACCGCTTTCCTCTGCGTCTCTCACCCTCCTCCACCTGTCCCATTTCCTCTGCGTCTCTAACTGCCTTTCTGTCTGATTCTCTTCGTCTAGGTGACCCAAAGTAGGTCAAATATACCGTAATTTCCTGTAGTTTGGTCTCTCAATAGGTCTCTCAATTGATGGGAAGGGCTTTCGTTACGGGACCCATGGAGGAAGCTACAGGATCCAATTGGTTACAGTAACCTCTGGAGAACTCGAGTGTGGTTTCCTCAACGAGAGGAGGCTCATCTTGACTTGGCAAAACTCCCAGCTGTAAAGTCCCCCTTTTGCCCCAGTAAACTCAATAACAAAATCAATGATGCTTCGACCGTTCATTTGCCAGGATATCGATTATATCGATTGATAATATTTGCATGTTACAGAGAGATTACACAGGAGAGAACGTAGACCGAAGGAGGGTGTTGTCGTGGGAGGAAGATCAGTTGCGCTGGGAGAACTTGACAGTCCGCGGCTGGTGCAGAATCCTCGGGCGGGAATGGGCACGCGCCTGGAAATGGGAGATTATTGATGGCCTCAAACCAAGCGGCTGGTTCGAATGAAAGGAAATTTGGCAGTGGAAAAGGCATCTATCGAGAAGAAGAAGAAAACCAACAGGGAGATTCTGATGACACATTGGGCGAGGCTCTGGGTACATCCGCTTGAAGCCGCCACGTCCCGCTTTGAGCTTCTTCGCGTCGGGAGGACCATTCCAAGTCTTCGGTGAGGCCCTGCGTTTCTGAAATCAAAAGATGAGTCAAAGTCAGTTTGGAAGGGATCAATCCGCAACAAAAATGAAAACTGACAGTCGATTTCTTCTGCGTCTCCGCTGGAAGAGGCGTCATTCCACCATCCAGTCCCATGTGGAGTACCTCTCCCTTCAGAGGCCGGAAATCTTCGAGTGTCATTGTTTGGTTGGGATAGGTGAGTTCGCCAGGCTCCGGTCCCATGTCGAAGTCAAGCATCCTCAGCATATCCTTCAGAATCTGAAATCAGGAGGTTAATAAGGCTTTTCCAAGAAAATATGCGCTTAAAGCCACGATCTCTCCACGCCACGAAAGCCACGATTTTAAATAAAGTGTAATATTTTCGTTATATTTTTTTACTTAATATTTAAAATTAAAATGATGGTTTTGTTGGATCCGCTAGGACGTTTGGTAATGAAAATACACACAAATAATCCAGTATTCCCTTGAAAATTGATGGATTCCAGGCCAAAATGCTAATTTCACTTGAAAATCGCCTTGTTCTCGTAAATTCTTTTTCATTTTTTACATTTTACATCAACTAAGTGAAAATTATTAATTTTGGTTACAACACATTTTGAAAAAAAATTAGGTTTTATAAATTTGTAACAGAAAAAAATTTTTTTTTTTTTTAAATCGGTGAAAATAGGTGAAGGGACATCCCATGCATTGGATGCACATAGAAAAAAAATCAACCGGGAAAACTTTTTGAGAAAAAATGAGACTGGAATTTTTTTGTACGAATTTTAATTTTAATAAAGTGCAATATTTTCGTTATATTTTTATTTAAAATTATAAACCTTTTCTTTCCCTAAACAAAGTCCCCACACTTCCGACATTGATGGGAATCCTGAGATTTCGATGTGCAATTACGTATCAGTCTCGATACCGTGACCCATAATTTCAGTAAAATTTGATTTTTAACCCCTTACCTTTTTAGGACGAAAACAATCCAGTTTCCCGGTGAAAATTGATAGAATCCAGGCCAAAATGCTAATTTCACTTGAAATTCGCCTTGTTCTCCTAAATGCCGCGTTCCACCTGATTTTTTCGTGTAGTTTACCTATAATAACTAAAAAACATAAATTTTGGTTACAATACATTTTTTTTTAAAATCCGGCCGCAATAAAAAAAATCAGGTTTAAAAAATAATTTTAACAGTAAAATTTGAATTTTTTTAAATTCCCGCCGAAGTGGAGATTTGTATTGGAGCACGAATGCTGACTAATTACAAAATTTTAATTATTTTATTTTAAAAAAATAAGAACATTTTTCAAATTTCGATTTTTATGCTCCTTACAAACCTCCTCATCCTCTGAAGAATCAGAGAGCTCCAGGAATTTTTCTTCGGATTCCATAGCTTCGTCGTCATCGATGCGTTCGTCTTCGGTGTCCACGTCCTGAACCATCTACCGTAACCATTAAATCTCTCCTCACTGACCTTTCCCTTCCAAGGATTCTTGTTTTTCTTCGAAAGAGGCTTCACCTCGCCATCGGGTCCCATGTGGAAAACGACAGTTCCCCCTTTCCAAGGCCTCGGCAATTCTTCGAGTTCCATATCTTCGTTGTAAACTACGGTGGGCAGGTACTGAAACATCTACAGTAATCCGTTTTCTGGGGGAAAATCACTTGAAACGGGCGGCCTTTTCCACCGAAACCGTCGAGCCGGTCTCCTCTATTTCCACGATTCGGGGGGAGTCCCGCGAGGACCTCCTTCCAGTAATCTCAAAGAAGGAATATTGCAGAGGAATGGGGAAATTCCCACCGGGCAAATCCTCCCCCACGTCGGCAGGTGATTCGTTGACGGGGGCTTGGGCCTTCTTCACATACATCTTGTGTCTGCCGCCGAAGCGGTGCCCTCTGGCAACCTTCTTCTGAAGATCGGTCTTGGGCGGGACAGGCGGCTTGGAGTCTTCCTCATCGGGGACATCTGCGGGGAGTCCCTTGGTTCCTGCGAGGAGCTCCTTCCAATCACCTGGAATATTTAAAGGAACAGGGACCTCTTTTTTCAACTGGTATTTACCTAAGGCGCTAATTACTGTAAGCGGCAGGACTAATGTCATTCAGATTGAAAAACAATATTAAAATAAATAATTTTTGCATAGAAATAAATGTTTGATTATTTGAAGCAAAAAACAGAAAAAATTAAATAAATCAATAAAAAATCATCATTTTTATTAAATTAAAGAAATTTAAATTAAGTAAATATTTTTTCTGAATATTTTTAATTAAAATTTTTTAAAATGATTAAAAACAATATCAAAAATAAATCCATGTTTGCTTAATTAAATCAACTGAATAAATAAAAGAAACCATCGGTTTTGCTAAATTAATAAATTAAAAATTAAATTAAACCAGTAAAATGATTATTTTTGTTTATTAAAAAGAAAGAAATTTAAAATTAAAATTGATCCAACTAAATCAATATTTTTGTTTAATTAGATAAAATTAAAGTATGCGGCAGGACCCATGCTCTATCTCGTACGGGTGCGAAAGGCGCAGCGCTACCATGCCAGACAACCAGAGTTTTCTGCGTCTTTTCAGGCGGCAACCTTGAAAACTCAAAAGTGACGACCAAAAAATCGGTATCCCTCTGGATTGGACGGGTAAACACCGTGCACGTAGTTCGTTAAAATGCCGGTTATCCACAGGTGCCGTCTGGAATGGCCAAAAAGTGGCATTTCAGAGCAGATTTCTCCAAAAAGACGCGTTTAAACCACAAACTGTTGTATATTTTCAGCTAAATTAAATATAAACTTAATAAAAGATAAAGTTTAAAAAGGTCCCTTTAAACAGGGCAATATTCAAATCTTACCGAAATTCTTCAGTCCCATGTTGTGGGGGTTAATTCCTTCCTTTGCCAAATCCACCAGCAGATCGTCGATGAGAGACCTCGATCCCTCTTTGATCGTCCAGAAGGAGCGCAGCCCTTCCTTCGGGTCCTGAAACATTGTGGGTTACTGTAGAAATTAGAAAGAATACGCTTTAGTCCTTTAAAATCCAAACAGTCCTTTAAAAATCCAAATAGTCCTTTAAAAAATCCAATAAGTCCTTTAAAATCTAATTAGCCCTTTAAAAAATCCAATTAGTCCTTTAAAAACTCACGCAGACTTTCCCTTCGGAAGGGTCCAACTTGACAAACAGGCCCTTGCCAGTCTTCTTGAAGACGCTCTCCCTCAGACAGCTCTGCCAGTTGGCGGTGGAAGTGACGTGGCCGGGGAAATACTCCCTAAAATCCGATTTTAGGGTTACGGTAATCAAACTGATTTTACGGCTACGGTAAGCGAAACTCACTTGACAAAGGGGTAGAGGCTCTTGATGAGAACGGGCTCCTTTGCATTCAGGAGACCGAGCCAGGTGACCAGGCAGAACGGGGCCTTCTTAGACTTCATCTCGGGGAACTTTTGCTTGTCCACAGCCGCCGGCTGCTTCTGCTTGCCTTCGGGGCGCATCTGTCCCACGTTGAACCTCGTTTCGTAGGAAGCACTCCCATCTCGCGTCGATAGAACCTTGGGCTTCTGAAATCATCAAATTAATTAGAATTTTCTTCAATTTAATGGTAGAAAACAAAGCTTTTATCCAGGATAAAATAGAAAAAGAAGAATAAACGAAGAACTTACAAGTTTCCTCTCGCCATCGTCCAAATCAGAAGCTTGCTCTTGATAAGGATTGACCGTGGGATCCCAGATTTTATTGTCGGATTTCGTCATATTGATCTAAAAACAGAGATTTAAACAAAAAAAGTAAAGAAAAAGCGGAAAAATCAACAAAAGCAGCTGTTGAAAACCGTATTTTGCAATTTAAAGACACAAAAATAGGAATATTGCACCCATTTAATGACCGAAATATCAACTAAACCATCCAAAAAGACTGAATTTTAAAAAAATGAGCTAAAATGACTTCAGGAAACCCTAGACCCGTGATACGAAGGGCTTTCGTTGCGGGACCCGGGAAAGCATTCAAATCTTAATTTTAACATTCATGCTTTATTTTAGTGCTTTTTAAACTTATTTTAAATTGAAATATTGTCAAAATAGTTGAAAAAGTCGAGTAAAATTTAAAAATACTAAAAAGCGAGGTAAAATAGGAAGGAAAGGCGGAAAAATCAGGAAAGCAGCTGTTAAAAACAGAATTTTGCAATTAAAAGATACAAAGTGACAATTTCCTCCAACTGACGGCGAAAATAGCAACTGATAAGTGAAAATTTACCAAGGCAATTGACCCCCCAAATAGGTCAAATTACGGTAATTTGGCGGTGAAATTGATAAAACCATGATACGGAGGGCTTTCGTTGCGGGACCCGCGGCATCATTAAATCATCATTTTATCATTAATGCTTTATTTTTCTGTTATTTTAATTTATTTTAAATTTATATATTATGAAAATAGTCTAAAATATCGATTAAAATTTAAAAATACTGAAAAATCGGGTTTAAAGAACCGTTTGGCTAATAAAATGAGATCTACCGTAATCTTGGCAAGTTCAATTGATTTCTTCCAGAATATTCGGGGCGTGATCGATTTCACTAGCTCACTTTTCGACCATTCTTCATTATTTTGTCATTTTGGATTGTTTAGTCGCTATTTCAGCTATTTAGTGGGGGCAATATTCCTATTTTTGTGTTTTTGATTGCAAAATTCGGGTTTTAACAGCTGCTTTTCTGATTTTTCTTGTTCTTCGTTTAAGGCTGTACCGTGAAAAGCGACTTTTTATTCGTTTTCTAACATTAAATTGGCTAAATTGTGGGAAAGCTGAATTAACCAGCTGATTTCAGGAAGCCAGGGCTCTCAAGATGGGGCAGAAGCGTCCTCAGCCGGCTCGGAAGCCATCCTCCAAATCTCGTTCTCCCGCTGTAAGCCAATTTCCCTGGTTTTTACGTGTTTCCCTGAAGTTTCCTTGTATTTACGTGATGATTTCAGGACCAGAAGACTTCATCAACGAGTCCTGTGGCCAAGAAGGCCAGCAACGGCTACGTCCCGCAGATGGTTAATTCGAAAGGCAAGGCCACATTCATCCTGGTGACGTGGCTCGGTCTCCTGAACGCAAAGGACCCCGTTCAAATGGAGCGCGTCTACCCCTTTGTGATGTGAGTTTCGATTACCGTAACCTTAAAATCAGCTTCTAGGGAGTATTTCCCTAAGCACGCCCCTTCCGACGACAACGAATCCCCGGAAAATCCAAAAAAAGCCGAATCCTGGAAGAGCTCTCTGAGAGAGATGGCGTCCAAGAAGATTAACGAGGATCTGTTTGTCAAGTTGGAGCCTTGGCAAGTGAAAGACAGCGTGAGTTTTTAAAGGACTAATTGGATTAAGCGAACTCTTTCTACAGTAACCCACATTAATATTTCAGCACCCGAAGGAAAGGAAGAACACCCTCTACTATACGATCAAAGAGGGATCGAGGGCTTTCATCTATGAACGGCTGGAGAGTGAGGGAGCTGACCCCCACAAAATGGAACTGAAGAATCCCGGTTAGATTTGAATATTGCCCTGGATAAATTAAGGCTCTTTTAGCCCCCGTCCTTAAAAATTATAGTGGCCCATACAATTATTCCGGTCTTTAAAAAAATATAGTGGTCTTTAAATATTATAGCGGTCCTTAAATATTATAGCAGTCCATAAAATTTAATTATGGCGGTTTATAAAAAAATTAAATTTAAAAAATTTATTTAAAACATTTTTTTAATTGTTACTATTTTCAGGTTTCTCAGTTTTTGGTTCTTTTTTAAATTTTTTGACACTCACTTTCAAAAAAATTAATTTAAAAAATAATTAAAAATTGCATTTTATTATATTAAATATTTGTATGTGTTTTCTTTCTGAATTTTCTCTCGATATCGAAAATTAAAAAAACCAACCAAAACATTACATTTAAAATAATAAAAATAATACTTTTAATATTTAAATCAGTTTTAATTTTTTTTAATTTTTTTGAAAGTGAAAGTTCCAAAATTTAAAAAAACCAACCAAAAATTTAGGAAAATGAAATATATAAAAAATATTTTTTTATAGCGTGCATAAATTATAGCGGTCCATAAAAATGTTGAAAATTAAAAAAAAATATTTGTATTATATTTCACTTTCACAAAAATAAAAAATTAACAAAAAAATAATTTAAATTTTTTTAAAATATTGTTTTATTAGACTAAAATCCAATTAAAAATTTATTTTTTAAATTAATTTTTTTTGAAAGTGAAAATGTCGAAAGTTTAAAAAAAAACCAAAAACTTACAAAAATGAAATGTAATAAAAAACTAATTTTTTTTTCAAGTTTTGTATGGACCGCTATAATTAAATTTTATGGATCGCTATATTTTTAAGGACCGCTATATTTTTAAGGACAGGACCGTTATATTTTTAAGGACCGCTAAACCAGGATAGAGCCGTGAAATTTCCCTAATTCCAGAAGACTGGGAGGAGATTCGCGCAGGAACCAAGGGACTCCCTTGCGTAAAGCCGCAAGGGGAAGGTGCCGAGAAGAGGGGCGGAATGCTCCGCTCTACCCCGAAGGTGCCTGAAACGCAGAAGAAGGCCTCTCTGAGTTTACATTTTGTTCCCAATCGATTCAGATAGTTTCTGCGGCTTACATGTGGAATTCTAGCATTAAACTGTTTTTTTTCTTCAGGGAACTGGGTCCAAGCAGAAGACATTCCATCACCACGAGCGGCCTCAGAAGGTACTTGTTCTTCCGCTTCTCCAACGAGAGAAGCCTTGTTCATCCTCTGCGGCTCATCATTCCACTGTTCCTGACCTTCTGAATGATCTACCGTCTCTGGAAGCGCAGGAGGGACCCAGCGAGAGACCACAGGAGGAGTCCGGTGTGAGTTCCCATTTTGTTGTTCCCCTTCCAAACTTGACGACCAAAGGCCGCTTGACCTGGTTTTAGGCAATAAAAGCCGCTTTTTTGATGCCAAAGGCCCCCTGAGCCGCTTTGTGACAGCCAAAGGCCGCTTGAATTGCTTGTTAGCAACCGAAGGCCATTGTGAATGGGACAACTTTAAAAAAAACATTTCGGCTGATTTTTAAAAAAAAATAAGGGTACCCTGAAAAATCCTGAAAAATAGAAATTTGAAAAATTGTCCTGTTTTTATCTTAAATTAATTAAATTTAAATTTTGTAATTGGTATGCATTCATGCTCCAACACAAATGTCCACTTCGGCGGGAATTCAAAAAATTTAAATTATTATGTTACAAATTTTTAAAACCTGATTTTTTCAAAATGTATTGTAACCAAAATTAATAATTTTCAATTAATTGGCCATCACCAACATTCCTACTTATCCTGATAAAAAAATTAGTGTTTTAGTTTTTAAAATTTTTTTTTTAAAAATTAACCAAAATTATGGGTTACGGTATCGTGCGAGATACGAAATTTCGCATCGAAATCTCAGAAATCCACCAATCTCCGAAATGGAGGCACCTTGCGTTGGTAATGAAAAATGTTTTAGTTTAAAATTAAAAATTTAAAAAAAAACGAAAACAATAATTTTAAAAAATAATAACAAAAATCAGAATTTGTGGATAAAACTAAATGATTTCTTGTCCGATTTTTTGGGCTGATTTTTTCTCAAAGCATCCAATGCCTATTTTTCAGAAGAAGAAGGTCGTACCGCGGGGCCTGCCCCTGGTCGCCACGTGGCTCGCCGTCCTCAACGCCCAGGGCCCCGTTCCATTGGAGCCGCTCTACGGCTTCATCAAGTAATTTGACTACAGTACCCTTAAAAATCCTCTTGCAGGGACAATTTTCACAACTACGCTGTCAAGGAGAGGGACTGGCAAAAACCTGTCAGGGAGAAGCTGACGAGTAACTATTTGGACGAGAAGACCAAGAAATTATTTGGAAAGGTTGGGAAGTCCACGATTGGATTCAAATGGCATTCAGGAGATACCTTCGGGTGGGGGCAACCAGCACTATTGGCTCAGACCGGGCTCGAAGGGAATCCTTCTGGAGAAGCTAAGGGACAAGCCAGTTGACGTGGAGGGATTGGGTGTGGAGAATGAAGGTGAGACTAAATTTAATTTTTTAATTTTCAACTTCCAATTCCTTTAAAAAAATCCTTTAAAATTATAACGGTCTATAAAAAAGTTGAAATTAAAAAAAAATATTTTAAAAAATATTTATAAAAAATTAAATTTTTTATTTAATACTTTTTTGCTTTTTTTTTCAAAAAAAAGTTTTAAAAAAATACAAAAAAATTTAATTTAAAAAATAAATTAAAAATTGCATTTTTATCATATTTAATATTTGTAATGTTTTGGTTTTTTTTAAATAATTTTCGACATAGAGAGAAAGAAAGAAAATACAGGGTAAGAAAAAGAAAAAAAATCTACTGAAAGTGTTAAAAATTTAAAAAAAAAGACATTACAAATAATTAATATAATAAAATGCTTTTTTTTTTAAATTAAATTTTATAGTGAAAGTGTCGAAAATTTAAAAAAAAGCTTTTTTTTTAAACTTATGTTTTAAAAATTTTTAACTTTGTTATGGACCGCTATTTATTTTATAATAAAAACGATTGCAATATAATAAAAATGAAACTTAATATTTTTTTTATATAAATTATTTTTTGTCAATTTTTGTTGAAAGTGGAATTTCCAAATTTTCTTAAAGACCAACCAAAGCCTTAAATGAAATATAATAAAACTATTTTTTTTTTAATTTTCAACTTTTTAATGGACTTTTTTCAGATGTCTTGTGGCAGATCCTCGCGGGAACCAAAGGACTCGCTGAAGAATACCATACCGATCAGCGTCTCAAACGTTTCCAGAGAGATTACCCGGTGATATTCTTCAGAAAACGGAGTACTGTAGATGTTTCAGAACGCGGAGCCTGGCGAAGTCATCTATCCCAAGATGAAACCCACAGATTTCCCGCCTCTGAAGGGAAAGGTAGTCCACATGGGAAATGGCAACCACCAGCGGTGGCAGCCAATGCATGTCCAAATGTGGATTCAGAATCTCTCTGTTAGTTTACTTCTTCTTCTTTCCGATAGATCCATTTCTTTCGAACCCGCTTGGTTTGAGGACACAACTAATCTTCTTTTTCCAGCCGCGTGTCCCCGTGCGCCCGATGAATGTGCACCAGCCGCGGACTTCGAAGTCCGGCCATCGACAGTGACCCTCCTCCCACGACAACACCCTCCTTCGGTCTACGTTCTCTCCTGTGTAAACTCTCTGTAACATGCAAATATTGTCGATCGATATAATCGATATCTTATCAAATGAACGGTCGAAGCATAATTGGTTTTGTTCTTGAGTTTACTGGGGCAAAAGGGGGACTTTACAGCTGGGAGTTTTGCCAAGTTAAGATGATTCTCCTCTCGAAGAAGATGCCAGAAGAACGAAAGGACCATTTCTACCTTCGACCTCCTTCAGGAAACCACACTCGAAAGGATTACTGTAACCAATTGGATCCTGTAGCTTCCTCCATGGATCCCGCAAGGAAAGCCCTTCGCATCAATTGAAAGACCTATTGAGCGCCCAAACTATAGGAAATTACTGTTTAGAGACGCAGAGGAAATGGGATAGGTGGAGGAGGGTGAGAGACGCAGAGGAAAGCGGTAGATGGGTGGTTAGAGACAGACAGACAGAGAGAGAGGGGGAGAGAGAGAGATGGACCGTCAAGTTGATGAGACGAGCCAGACGGTGTGGGTTGTTAGAGAAGCAGATAACCAGACAGATATGGTTAGACAGCGAGAGAAATGTAGAGAATAATGTGGTTATAGACGCAGAGAGTCAAGTATTGGGTTGGTAAGAGACGCAGAGGGAAGTAGACTGTTTGAGAGCACGGCGAGTTCCGCTTGTCACCAAAGGGCGCGCCCGGTCTTTGGTGACGTAATCATGTCAAGCGGCTAGCCGTGGAGCAGGCTTTTATCAATGGAGCACGATTAAGAAGGATTTTCCGAACTAAACTGCGATTTTAAAAGCATTTCAGATGTTGGCAAACAGCCAAAATCTTAGCTACCGTAGGCATGTCGCATTACCGCTGCGGGACCCATAATTGTCCGCCCTTTATTGGGGAACGTCCTTTAGACCAGCGCTGTGGCATCTTTTTGTTCTTTTGAACTCGCCGTGGAGAGTTAGACACGTAGAGGAAATCTTACAAATTGGTCAGAGACGCAGAGAAAAAGACCAGTTGATGATAAATGCAGAGAAGCAGAAAGTTAGAGACGCAGAGAGAACAAAACAATGTCTGGGTTACTGTAGCTTGGTATATGGTAGCTCATGACGCCAAACTGAAACTCAACTTGTCGATCAAAAAAACTTGTCGATTAAAAAGACGTCGATTAAAAAGCAATCGATAGAGAATTTAATGCTTAGTAATGCCGATAGCAAATGTTAATGACACTGTAAATTCCGAAAATAGTGAAAAATAGTTTAAAAAAATGTAAATTTCTCATTTTTTTTCATTTTAAACACAATTTCACGTCTTTTATTTTTCTTAACAAATGTAGGACCCTTTAATTGACCGGTCTTCAAAGTTTCAAAAGTCCCTCGTGAAGTACCGTATACCAAATTACAGTAATCCTAATTAGCCAATTTTTATTGATTGATTCTTAAACTATTCTAAAATCCAGTCAAATTCAGTTCTAAAGTCTTTTTTTAAATCAAACTTTCCCAATAATCAATTTCCCTCTCAAAATTCCAATTGACCCCCATTTTCCCATGACCTAATTACCCCTTCCCTGCTTCTGCTTCTGCTCCTGACCCCAGGGCAAACCGCATCTGCTTTTTTCTGCTTCTGCTTTTTCCCCCACTTCTGAAGCAGTTTTTACCCAAAAAAAAGCCAAATCTCAGTCATTTGAACCCAACTGACGCTGTCTTCATCATGGACGATTACCTGGACCTTTTCTCCAAGGACTTCGTGGAGATGACTCCTTTTTCTTCTTCTTCTGAAGAATCTTCTGAAGCCTTCAGTCCTTCTGAAGAAGCCTTCAGTCCTTCTGAAGAAGCTTTCTATCGTTCTGAAGAATCTTCTGAAGCCTTCTCTCCTTCTGAAGAAGCCTTCTCTCCTTCTGAAGAATCTTCTGAAGCCTTCCATCCTTCTGAAGAAGCCTTCAACCCTCCTTCCGTCTTCAACCAGAACTTGGACGTTGAGGACATCCAGGCAGTTCAGACGGACGACTGGCGGGAAGAAGAGACGGTAGAGGTTCTGGAGGTAAGAAAATAATCGATCAATCATTTTTTAAATTTCATTTTCAATCGATAAAGTCAAATTCAGCTGAAATCGATCAATTTAAACTACTTTTTTAGACGCCAGCTGCCCAGCCTTCTGTTGAACCTTCGCCTTCGAAGGAGAATTCCAAGAAAGAGGTAAGGAAAATTTTCTCTCTCTCTCTCTCTCTCTCTCTCTCTAACTCGCTCTTTTTCCAGAAACTCCCCAATTTCCGAATAGTCTACGGAGCCCCTGAAAAAACGAAAAAGGCCCGCACCGACGGAAAATACAAGAGGGAGCCCGTCCCAATCATCCTCGTAATCGCCCTCGCTCTTCTGAATGCCAAAGAAAAGGCAATGGGAACACAGGAAATATACAATTTCATGATGTAAGTTTCTTTTTTAAAAATTAATTTCATTTTTTTTAAAAAAATTTTCAAATTTAAATTTTAAAAAATTTAAATTGTTTTTTAGAACTCACTTTAAAAAGTACACGGAAGATAACACGAGCAATTGGAAGGGAACTGTGAGGAACAAACTTTCGAAAAATCCGGAGATGTTTACGAAAGTGGTGAGTTTTCTCTCTCTCTCTCTCTAGGTCTCTCTCTAAGTCTCTTTCTAAGTCTCTCTCTCTCTCTCTCTCTCTCTCTCTCTAAGTCTCTCTCTCTCTTTCTCTCTCTTTGTCTTTCTCTAAATCTCTCTCTAAGTCCCTCTCTAAGTCTCTCTCTCTCTCTAAGTCTCTCTCTCTCTTTCTCTCTCTCTCTCTTTCTCTCTCTCTCTCTCTCTCTCTCTCTCTCTAACATTCTCTCTAAGTCTCTCTCTAAGTCTCTCTCTAAGTCGCTCTATAATTCTCTCTCTAAGTCTCTCTCTAAGTCCCTCTCAAATTCTCTTTCTAATTCTCTCTCTAAGTCCCTCTCTAATTACCTCTCTAAATCGCTATCTAAGTCTCTCTCTCTCTCTCTTTCTAAGTCCCTCTCTAAGTCTCTCTCTAAGTCCCTCTCTAAGTCTCTGTCTAAGTCTCTCTCTCTCTCTCTCTCTCTCTCTCTCACTCTCTCTCTCTCTCTCCAAGTCTCTCTCCAAGTCCCTCTGTAAGTCTCTTTCTAAGTCTCTCTCTAATTCCCTCTCTAAATCTATCTCTAAGTCTCTCTCTAAGTCTCTTTCTAAGTCTCTTTCTAAGTCTCTCTCTAAGTCTCTTTCTAAGTCTCTCTCTAATTCCCTCTCTAAATCTATCTCTAAGTCTCTCTCTAAGTCTCTTTCTAAGTCTCTCTCCAAGTCCCTCTGTAAGTCTCTTTCTAAGTCTCTCTCTAATTCCCTCTCTAAATCTATCTCTAAGTCTCTCTCTAAGTCTCTTTCTAAGTCTCTTTCTAAGTCTCTTTCTAAGTCTCTCTCTAAGTCTCTTTCTAAGTCTCTCTCTAATTCCCTCTCTAAATCTATCTCTAAGTCTCTCTCTAAGTCTCTTTCTAAGTCTCTCTCCAAGTCCCTCTGTAAGTCTCTTTCTAAGTCTCTCTCTAATTCCCTCTCTAAATCTATCTCTAAGTCTCTCTCTAAGTCTCTTTCTAAGTCTCTTTCTAAGTCTCTTTCTAAGTCTCTCTCTAAGTCTCTTTCTAAGTCTCTCTCTAATTCCCTCTCTAAATCTATCTCTAAGTCTCTCTCTAAGTCTCTTTCTAAGTCTCTTTCTAAGTCTCTTTCTAAGTCTCTCTCTAATTCCCTTTCTAAATCTATCTCTAAGTCTCTCTCAAAGTCTCTCTCAAAGTCTCTCTCAAAGTTTCTCTCTAACTCCCTCTCTAAGTCTCTCTCTCTCTCTCTCTCTCTCTCTCTCTCTCTAACTCCCTTCTTCCAGATAGGAAAACAAACCCTGTACCTCCTCAATCTGACCGAATACCCCAAATGGCTTATGAAAGAAGTGGCGGCCCTGGAATCCAAGCGATTCTTCTCCAAACAATCCATCGACTCCTTCTTTGGTCTCCACGATTCCAGTTAGTTTATTTTCTATTTTTAATTATTAAATTAGTTTTACAAACTAAATTACAAATAAAATTTTTAAAAAAAATCCCAATTTCCAGGTGTATGGGCGGCCATGAAGAGGGGAACCCTCGGTCTTCCTAGGATGAGGTTGACTGACCAAAGAATGAACAGTAACACCAAGAAGAGGATTGAGGTACTGTAATTTCTTTTTTATATTTAAAAATACTATTTTTATACAAAAATAAACAAAATTTAACTATTTTTATAATTCCAGGCAACTTATGGCACTGTCCATGACCCCAATGGAGGCCAAACTGGAGTTCCCCAGGTGGCCTACCCTCCTCCTTCCGCCAACCCTGTGGCCTACAATATGGTAATTTTTTAAAATTTTATATTGTTTTATTATTTTTTAAAAAAAGATTTTAAACTTTAAATTCTAATTTCAGCCTCAGCAGCCCTTTCTCCAGGTCTACAATCCTTACCTACCTGTGGATAACATCTACCAACAGGACTTCAGCCAATTCAACTATTATTCTCAGGTGAGAATTTTAAATTTAAAAACTTATTTTTATTAATTTACTTTTAAAATTTTATTAAAAAGAGAAGTAAAGATCATTTTCAGCCCCAGGTTCCCTTCCTTCCTCAAGATGACTTCGCCCAACAGCCGCTGGAGGCATACGACGCTGCCAACTTCTTCATGCCTAAAAATTTGTAAAGTTGTAATAATTCTTAATATTTTATTAATCGTAATATTAATACATTGATTGTAAAAGTTATATTGTATAAAGTTATATGTTTTAATTTAATAATAAATGTATAAATATTTAAATTGAATTGTTCTTTCTTCGGAAATCAATTCGGAAAGCGTCCCTAACCACACTCTGCGTCTCTAACCAATCCTTCAAGTTGACTCTCTGCGTCCCTAACCACAGCTGTTCAGCAAACCAATTGGCGCTTTCCCAGTGCTGGCGCACTTTTTGTGATTTCATTTGTTGTACAACAATTTTCTTTGTTCATTCTCCGAAGCATCCTTATAACAAATCAGTTTGCGCATTTCAGGTGCTGGCGCACTTCAAGTGCTCAAAATTAGCTGCTCACCGATTTTAAAATTAGTTTTTTCTTAACAAAAACACAAAAAAAATACAAATAAAGTTCATTAACAACAAACACAAAAAACGTTAAATTTGTTTTTTTTTACCTAAAATCAATTGGCGCTTTTCTGGTGCTGGCACAATTTTCGTGCTTTTGTTTGTTTTAAACTCATTTTACAATTTGTGCAGTCCTTAAAACCATTGCGCATAAGTATTTTTCTACCTTTGCTATTACTAACAAAATATAGTTACCCACGTTTTCACGAATTTGTAAAATTTCTTTCTATAATTTAGTTTATACCTCCAGCATCAATGTTGAAATGCAAACTTTTTTACCAAACTCAACCGCAAAAAAGTTATTCAAGTTTCTAAAATTTTCAAAAATTTCGAATTTTCTAAATATTTTTTTAGAAAATAGATTCCGGCTCAATAGGATAGGGAATTTGAAGATTTACTATACCAACATGTCCTTCAAAAAACATTGGGAGTTGTTTATAAAAATTTCCAATTATTCAATTTTTTCGAATTTCGTTAACTTTTTTCGAGTTAGTGTATAAGGACCATGCCCAAAAATGTCAAACATTTAATTACTCAGGCATTTTGGGGGAAAAGTTGGGGGCGTTCGTTTTCGCAATTTTATTCCAGTTTTATTGCCATGCAACAGGTCCGGGTTCGAGTCCCCGTCAAAAATAACTTTTTTTGCAGAATAGCTGCGGAGTTGGTCATAAGAGGCGAAAACTTCCAATAAAAATCTACTTTCCAAAAATTCTACAGGAACTGGAGGCATACGACGCTGCCAACTTCTTCATGCCTAAAAATTTGTAAAATTGTAATAATTCTTAATATTTTATTAATAGTAATATTAATACATTGATGGTAAAAGTTTCATTGAATAAATTATGTTGTAATTTAATAATAAATGTATTAATATTAAGTTTGTAATAAATGTATAATAAATGTATTAAAAATCAAACTGTATCTAAAGGCACGTTTTCTCTCTCTCTCTCTCTCTCTTTCTCTATTTTAAAATTTTTTTAATCATTTTTATTTTTAATGGCTTTTTAAAAAAATTAATTTTTATTTTTGAGAAATCTGAAAAAAATGTTGATCTGTGAATAAACATGGATTGCAAAAGCCAGCATGCCAGAAATTTGAAAAAAAAGCAAAAAAATACAAAAAAGCTAAAATTATGTGCTTTTGTAAAATATGGCTTGTTTCTGGTCGTCGGTGACATTCTGGTTTTTCTTACATATGTTTATTCTATTAAATAAAAAATAAATAACTAAATATTTTATTTATTTATTTATGCTTTTTTATTTATGTTTATTTTTGCAAATTTAAAAAAAATCTATTTTCAGAATTCTCTAAAAATGAAAATCGACTTCGAAAAACTGGGCTACAGTTTGCAATCTGCCATTTTCCTTAAGGTAGGGTTTAATTTTGCTGAAAAATTGTTTTAAACTTTAATTTAAAATAAAATGTAGAAGTTTTTTTTATGAACATTACTAAAATTTAATTTTTTTAATCTAAAATACGTAAAATTATTTGAAACTAAAAGATTTTTTCATTTTTCAAGTTAAATTACGTCCAGCAAACCCCTAGGCTTCTCGTTCTCATGCACAGTTGGTTCACAATGAAATTTTCCATTTTTTTAAACTAAATTATTTTTAAATTGTTTTAAAGGTAAAAATTAATCGATAAAATAGAATTTTGTTCAACCGTTGTACGCGACTCAGCGTGCAATCTAAAATGCCGTTCGTTTAAAAAAAACGTAGCATTATGTTTTCGATCAAACGACAGGCTCTGAAATGCTCTTTCGACAATTGTACGCAATAACACGTGTGTCCGAAAATGTAGGAAAACCATTGCGTATAAATATTTTTATACTTGTTTTTATACATTTTATTATTTATTTTGTATTCAAATATGTTTTTATAAATAATTATTTAAATTTTTAAATTAATATTCTTTTTTTCAGTTAAATTACGTTCAGTTCACCCATTTCGAACTATGCTGCCAGTACAGTTATGAAATGGCCCAGAAAAGACCGCAAACAAAATTTCCCCTGGCAGTTAAAACTACTGAATTTCACAAGGAATTTTTAAAATGCGGCGATTACTCTCTGCCGATTGAAAAATGCTCAAGAATGCTAATTTCAACGGCACTTTTGACTGTGAAGGTTCGTATTAATTTATATTTTTTATTATAATTAATTTTTAAAAAAAGATTCGTTTTAAACTTTTATAATATTTTAAAATGTATAAAGATTCGTTAAAAATTAAAAAAAAATAATATTTTTAGGTTGATTTCGGAAACGAGGATTGGGACTTTCTTATGAGGAATTTCACTTGTATTAATTATATTTTCTTTCATTCGATGATAACTTGTTGTTCGCAATTTATTGTAAAATTAGTCAAGGTTTTTTAATATTTAAACAAAAATTAAAATAAGATTTTAGGAACTTAAAGTGAAGTATGTGCGGTGGTGGAGTGGTGAGCATCACTACACGGGGTTTGCTGATAGACCTTTGGATTGTACGGTAGGTTACACACGTACACGCACACACGTTCATACATGCATACACACACTCACTCTCTCCCACACGATCACACACTTGCGTACTTACACGTTCTGTGCACACGCAAACGTACGATCTCACGGTGATTTTCACGTTCACGCACACGTATGTCACACACACATACTCACAAAAACTCATATAGTCCCATACACACTCACACGTGTCACGTACACATATACACATGTGCACATGTAGGCACACAACATTAATAACATGTAGGCACATACTCACGCACAAATTTACATACAACACGTATACACATACATATATACACAACCTCACACACTCAGACATACAGACACATGCACACATGCACACAACCCATATAAGTACACATTCACACACAAACATCCCAAACGCTCATACGTTAACACACTCACACACTCACATATACACGGGTACACGTACACAGATACATACATCCACACACTAACAGATGTAATCACACACTCACATAGCGAAACTCACGCAGACACAATCTATTACACACATACTCACCACGCATAAACATCCCGTACACACACTCACGCGCACACATGCCCGTTCACAAATTCAAACACACATACACATTTATTTACACACGCACACACGCGAATACGTACATACTCACATGCACATACACACGTTCACTCACACGTGCACACATACAAACCAATTTTTAGCTAATTATTGTTGGAGGATATTGGCTAACCGCAAAAGAGCTCTGGAATATGAAACCCAGGATACTGAAAGTTTTCGTGGATGATCTTCCAACGACCGATATTATCAGTCAACTAAAAGTAGGTCATTTTTAATAATTTTAAAAAATTTAATTAAGGATCATGAAATTACTTCTTCTTCGAATTTACGCACGATTCGGGAGTTTATTGGAATACAACACACTTTTGACTCAGTTGAGGAGGCTCTTCTCTTACTGGGCGAAGAATGTAAGGTCTTACCAGATTCTATAAGACAGCAATTGGATTTGTACATGTATATTAATGGAAAATCATGGATGGTTACAAGAAAGACAGAAAGAATTCCATTTGCATTAATTTGCTTTGATGGGAAGCATTTATCAATTGGTCCTGTTCCTTTATCGTTAGAGCCACACTTTTCTGGAACGATGGCTCCTAATTAAAGGTTACTAAACCACGGTCACTCTATTTCTTTGTTTGTAATTTGATTTGATGTTTTGAAACCAGTACGGATTTTTTTGTCTATTTTCACTCTCAATATTAAATAAAATATGTTAAGTATTAAAAATGTATCGATATAAAAATTGTTTCTAGAGAGAGAGAGAGAGAGAGAGAGAGAGAGAGAGAGAGAGAGAGAGAGAGAGAGAGAGAGAGAGAAAGAGAGAAAGCCCCCCATAACCAAAGGTCACATGACATTTGCGCTTTTCCGGTGCTGGCGTACTTTGCGTGTCCAAACCAATCAATCAGTTGGCGCTTTTCTGGTGCTTGCGCACTCTTCGTGTTTTCACTTGTTGTAAACGATGTTTTTAGTTTATTCACCAAATCATCAGTTAAAACATGTCAGTTTGCGCTTTTCCGGTGCTGGCGCACTTTTGGATGAGAGAGAAAGAGCCACCCCCCATAACCAAAGGTCAGTGTGTCCATTAAAATCATAAATTAGTCCTTTAAATTCCCATAAATTAGTATTTTAAAGGCATTAATTAGTCCTTTAAAAGCATAAAATAGTGAACAGTGTAACCCTTACCGTCATCCGTGAGACCCAAATCCTCCTCCATGTAAATTTCCATTCCTAGTAGGAAACGCAGCAGATAGTCCTTCGAACCACTGTGGAGAAAGTACACCTGGTCGCGGTCGCCTGGAAAAGTCCCCTGAAAAAAACTTCCTTAAAATCAGCGTAAAAGACTTTCTCACGTGAAAAAGCGAACTGCAAAAGGAGTGGGCGGTTTGGTTTCTCATTGTATAAAAAGAGAACAAGACCAATGTTAGAATGCTATAAAAAGACCACAAGATTTTCGATTAGACGAACGCCAAAACCACCTCTGTCAGATGTTGTTTAAACCTAATTAGCCAAATATTGTATATGAACAAAATTGTGGTTAATATATTATTTTTCTTTATTTCGCCAGAGGTTGTTTTGGCGTTCGTCCAATCGAAAATCTTTTGATCTCTTTTTATAGCATTCTAGCATTGCTATTGTTCACTTTTTATATGAGGAACCAAACCACCCATTGTTTGCGACCGCTTTTCACGCAATGAATATTCAGCTCGCTTTGGAATTTGGGTCCCGACTAGATACAAAAAAGCCATTCGTGTGTGGACGCGTTGTTCCTCGCTTTTGTCATTTTACTCCTTCATTCTTCTAAAAATTAGCCGCTTCAATATGCTTCTAGTGAGTTTTCTTAAATATTTACAAAAAATAATAACTTTCAGGGCAACATCGAGTTTACAACATTTCCTTTTTGCATACAGCGTGAAATTTTTGGAAGGGTAAACCAGTTTCGCGAAACTTTATTTATTTTTAAATTTAGTTAACATATCTTCAGTATACCATTTTTGAAGAGATTTGCGATTCTTACAAGTTTTCTAAGATGAATTCGAATTTAAAATTTCCGATGCAAGTGAAGAAACTTGAGATGGAGGTATTCGTATAGTCTTCACATTTCACAAATTTTTCAGAACGGTAATTTTGCGAAAAATATCCTTTTCCGACCAGAAAAACTAATCCCTGTGGTTAAAAATCTTCGGCTGTGTGTTGGAATGCTGAACGTTTATGTAAGTTTGCCAAAACTACCAGTTTTGCCAAAACTAGATTGCTCGGGTTTTTCTTTTATTTAAATTCGTATTAAAAACTTAATCATTTTCATTTTTATCATTTCCGTTTAGCCAAAATAACGCGTGGTTTCGAAAGATAGAATGCCTCAAAATTGCTGTCCTATGCAAATAGACACCTATATGTTTCGTCATTTTTTTGCTTCGTTTTGTTTTTAGACACCTCTAGTGGACCACAAGTGGCAGAAACGCGGCCCGGGCCGGCCCGAGGTTTTCTCAAAATTAAAATTTAAAATTAACTGATTCACAACTAAATATTTTTCTGTTATTTTTGTTGTAAACAATAGTTCTAAATATGCAAAAGATACTGTGAAAAGGAAGATTCGAACTACCCTATATAAATTTTTTGTAAATTTCCATTTCCTAGTGGCTAAGAGGTCGAACTGGTAATCCAAAACTACCCCAGTTCGATCCCTGCTCATTTTTGAGTCAAGTGTTTTGATGAATTTGCCTAGATACTAAACACTTATTTGCCACCATACCCACCGATTTTCTGCCAGCGAAGGTTGCGCCCACAGCCTTAAAAGCCCGCGGTAAGGGAAAGTAAAGGGGGTTTGGTGGTGCAGCAGGGTGAGAGTCGGATTCATAGTGAGACCAGGAGTGACGGCCCGCCTGAGGCGGTCCTTCACTCCTGGTAAGTGTGGAATCGGCACATCAGTAGCTTTTGTTTGATACTAAACTTGAAAAAAAGTTAATTTCGAAGCCGCGGCCTACGGCCGCTCAGTTCAAGGCCCAAGGCCGCGAAACGCTCGCAGCTAGCGCACTTCTTTATCCCTGGGACACCACACAAACACACATCCACACACACACAAAAAGGAGGGGGTGTATGGGGTCGCCAAGTTTGGTGTGGTCGTCTCCTTGAATTTTCCCCTCACTTTCTTCCTTTCCCCTCGTTAGCCTACCCTTAGGATAGAAGCAGAAGTTTACTCAGCCTACCCTTAGAATAGAACCAAAGACCTTATTTAACCTACCCTTAGGATAGAAGCAGATACCTTATTTAACCTATCCATTGTATATGAAAGACCTTATTTAACCTACCCTTAGGATAGAAGCAGACACCTTATTTAACCTACCCTTAGGATAGAAGCAGATACCTTATTTAACCTACCCTTAGGATAGAAGCAAAAACCTTATTTAACCTACCCTTAGAATAGAAGCAAAGACCTTATTTAACCTATCATTTGGATATGAAAGACCTTACTTAACCTACCCTTAGGATAGAAGCAGAGACCTTACTTAACCTACCCTTAGGATAGAAGCAAAAACCTTATTTAACCTACCCTTAGAATAGAAGCAAAGACCTTATTTAACCTATCATTTGGATATGAAAGACCTTACTTAACCTACCCTTAGGATAGAAGCAGAGACCTTACTTAACCTACCCTTAGGATAGAAGCAAAAACCTTATTTAACCTACCCTTAGAATAGAAGCAAAGACCTTATTTAACCTATCATTTGGATATGAAAGACCTTACTTAACCTACCCTTAGGATAGAAGCAGAGACCTTACTTAACCTACCCTTAGGATAGAAGCAAAAACCTTATTTAACCTACCCTTAGAATAGAAGCAAAGACCTTATTTAACCTATCATTTGGATATGAAAGACCTTACTTAACCTACCCTTAGGATAGAAGCAGAGACCTTACTTAACCTACCCTTAGGATAGAAGCAAAAACCTTATTTAACCTACCCTTAGAATAGAAGCAAAGACCTTATTTAACCTATCATTTGGATATGAAAGACCTTACTTAACCTACCCTTAGGATAGAAGCAGAGACCTTACTTAACCTACCCTTAGGATAGAAGCAAAAACCTTATTTAACCTACCCTTAGAATAGAAGCAAAGACCTTATTTAACCTATCATTTGGATATGAAAGACCTTACTTAACCTACCCTTAGGATAGAAGCAGAGACCTTACTTAACCTACCCTTAGGATAGAAGCAAAAACCTTATTTAACCTACCCTTAGAATAGAAGCAAAGACCTTATTTAACCTATCATTTGGATATGAAAGACCTTACTTAACCTACCCTTAGGATAGAAGCAGAGACCTTACTTAACCTACCCTTAGGATAGAAGCAAAAACCTTATTTAACCTACCCTTAGAATAGAAGCAAAGACCTTATTTAACCTATCATTTGGATATGAAAGACCTTACTTAACCTACCCTTAGGATAGAAGCAGAGACCTTACTTAACCTACCCTTAGGATAGAAGCAAAAACCTTATTTAACCTACCCTTAGAATAGAAGCAAAGACCTTATTTAACCTATCATTTGGATATGAAAGACCTTACTTAACCTACCCTTAGGATAGAAGCAGAGACCTTACTTAACCTACCCTTAGGATAGAAGCAAAAACCTTATTTAACCTACCCTTAGAATAGAAGCAAAGACCTTATTTAACCTATCATTTGGATATGAAAGACCTTACTTAACCTACCCTTAGGATAGAAGCAGAGACCTTACTTAACCTACC
Source organism: Oscheius sp. G VE-2021 (assembly GCA_022343465.1). Classification (NCBI taxonomy): domain Eukaryota; kingdom Metazoa; phylum Nematoda; class Chromadorea; order Rhabditida; family Rhabditidae; genus Oscheius; species Oscheius sp. G VE-2021. Next base: position 410,379 of record JAJQXH010000081.1, on the reverse strand, counting down.
CTTAGGATAGAAGCAAAAACCTTATTTAACCTACCCTTAGAATAGAAGCAAAGACCTTATTTAACCTATCATTTGGATATGAAAGACCTTACTTAACCTACCCTTAGGATAGAAGCAGAGACCTTACTTAACCTACCCTTAGGATAGAAGCAAAAACCTTATTTAACCTACCCTTAGAATAGAAGCAAAGACCTTATTTAACCTATCATTTGGATATGAAAGACCTTACTTAACCTACCCTTAGGATAGAAGCAGAGACCTTACTTAACCTACCCTTAGGATAGAAGCAAAAACCTTATTTAACCTACCCTTAGAATAGAAGCAAAGACCTTATTTAACCTATCATTTGGATATGAAAGACCTTACTTAACCTACCCTTAGGATAGAAGCAGAGACCTTACTTAACCTACCCTTAGGATAGAAGCAAAAACCTTATTTAACCTACCCTTAGAATAGAAGCAAAGACCTTATTTAACCTATCATTTGGATATGAAAGACCTTACTTAACCTACCCTTAGGATAGAAGCAGAGACCTTACTTAACCTACCCTTAGGATAGAAGCAAAAACCTTATTTAACCTACCCTTAGAATAGAAGCAAAGACCTTATTTAACCTATCATTTGGATATGAAAGACCTTACTTAACCTACCCTTAGGATAGAAGCAGAGACCTTACTTAACCTACCCTTAGGATAGAAGCAAAAACCTTATTTAACCTACCCTTAGAATAGAAGCAAAGACCTTATTTAACCTATCATTTGGATATGAAAGACCTTACTTAACCTACCCTTAGGATAGAAGTAGTGACCTCACTTAGCGACTCTCATTTTCCGCTATCTCTCCCCCTTCTCCCGATAGTTGTCTTGAAATAAGCCTATGTTAGTGGCCTGCCCTTTTCCCGCGGTTGGCGGACTACTGATCCCGGACTTTCCAGGAGTGTAGGACCGCCGCAGGTGGGCCGCCGTAACTCCTGGTACAATTCGCTTAAATCTCTTTTTGTATGTGTGGTTGTGTCTGTGGTGTCCCGCCGTGGGAATGGTCCAAAATACTCGCCCCGTTTTGGTCCGACGAGCAGAAAATAGCCGGGCCGTAGGGACACTGGTGTATTGATCAAAACAGTTGAATCGAAAAAAAATGTCGAACCCCCTCGGATGATACATACAAAAACCGAAACAGTATTTGTAGTCGTAAAAAGAAGTTTAGGAAGATCTTACAAATGAGGCCTGCTTCATCATTATGAACAATCTGGCGATCTGCGACAACATCCACATGATCTGCGATGTCCCTTGTTCAGAATCGGTATTTTCTGCTATGACCAAGGTATTCGAAGTAAAGCTATCATAGCAGAGAGAGAGAGAGAGAGAGAGAGAGAGAGAGAGAGAGAGAGAGAGAGAGGGAGAGAGAGAGAGAGAGAGAGATAGAGACAAAGAGAAATAAAGAAAAAGATTGAGAGACATAAACAGACTGACAGACAGACACGCCCATAATCATACAGAAAGAAAGATAGAAAAACCAATATACGTTTCAGAGTCTCAAAATTTCGACGGCCTACTGGTCGGCTAAAAATTATGTTAGCTCCCAATTTGCGACAGCCCCAGTCGGGAGTCTTGATTATATGGTTTGTCAGCAAATTATGTTTTATTCTATTTGCAGTTGCGTATCTACGACCCCAAGGTAATTTTACTACACAAGCTAATTTTTGAGATGCATCCAAAAAAATTGATGATTGTGGATTCAACTATACCGTTGGAAGCCATCGTCGATAAAATAAAGGTAATATTAGTTTTTCTAAGCGTTTTCAGAATAGGTTCTTTAATGATTAATTGTACAGTTCGCGCAATACAATATAGCTTTCGCCAAACTGGAACCATGCCAAAACGGCCCTTAGTGCACACGGTGTGTCCCATTGGTTTTGCGCAGTAGGAAAGCACTCCCCAGCGTTCTGGGCAAAGTGCCAAAATTTTATTGGTCTCGACGCGAAACGTTGCAATATTCAGCTGTCGACTATGGGCCCGGCCCTGGGCCCATAGTCGACAGCTGAATATTGCAACGTTTCGCGTCGAGAGCAATTAAATCTTGGCACTTTGCCCAGAATTTTTGCTACTGCTCGTTTGAACACACAGTGGTGCAGCGGAAGTGAGATATGCAATGCGAGAGATAATGTTGAATGAGGAGATTTAGGTATTCTAATTAATATGCAAAAATCCTATAATACATTTAAAATTTTTCTTATTATGAAACCCACTCCGTAGATTTGTTTAAAAAAAATAAAATCATCAGTTTTATGACGATATTTTTTAAATCCCAAGACGTTTCGATTGTGTTTTTTTAAACAAAAAAGTGAATTTCAACCTCATTAATAATTCGCCGCACGATTTCGAATGATGACCGCCGGTCCTGTGTGCCGCCGTCTTAGGAAACTATGCTTTTGCCTTCAAATTGCCTCAAAAACTGTTATGTAACAAACAATTTTCGCGTCGATTGTGGAAGTCCAATGAAATTGGAATAGTTTTGCCATCGGCATGTCAACCCAGTTTTTACTGTAGAATCGCATTTATTACATTTATGAAGTGTCTAGGTCGTTTGTTTGTTAAACGCAAATTTTAAAAAAATCCACAGACAAAGGGTTGCTAAAAGTAGAGCTGTGGATTCACAGCAAACGGACCGCCCCCATACCATACCAACCAGACAAATTTATTTTTTAATGTAAATGGTGGTTTGATTCCTCCTGCGCCGTTTCTTGCAAAAAAGCCGACGCCTACCGTATGTCAAATACTCTCTCGCTACAGGCAGACCGAAACCGAAGTTGAGACATTAACTTGTTTAATTATTCAAAGACTCTGACTAATTATGAAAAAAAGAACAATTCATATGTGTAAT
>JAJQXH010000081.1:340000-400000 GCA_022343465.1 Oscheius sp. G VE-2021 | reverse complement strand
CAATCTCCTCCCCCCACTCGTACACTATAGTTTTTTGCATAAGCTTATTGAAAATACGTCAATGACGCAACTCTATTTTTGGTTCATTTTTATCATACTTCTACCTGTGTGCGGCTGTCTTTCATTTTTTAACCTCTACCCATAGGAATTATAACAGGTATTTCCTTTTAGATCTACCCTTGTTTAGTTATTATACCACTATGAATAGGAAAAATTATCGACTTATTGTGTCCTTCGTGATAGTCCAAAGCCTAATATTGTTTGATAAAGTAGGGAGTTACATGAATACTACAAAAGGGGGGGGGGGGTGCCATTGCAATATACTGGTTGGGGGATACATTTGAGAACGGTGGGGAGGGGGGTTCAAGTAGAAAAGGTCCTGGTAACCCAGCTGTCCCCCACCTTGTTGGGTGGGGGTACCTTTCAGATGATCCTGTATCAAAACTACCCCCCACCATTACCGGTTAAGTCGATTGTCATAGGTGCCCCTCACCTCCATTTTGATAAGGGTGAGGGACCCAACTATAGCTTGGGGGGTGCTACTAAGGTGGGGGGGGGCACTTTTGCGATTTTCCCTGGAAACGTTGTGATATGGAAAAGTAACCTTTCGAATTCATCCTGCTATACTGGATCCATCCCTGCCGGTGCCTTTTTCAATTTTTTTTTGTTTTCAATGGATAATTCGCATGTCATTAGGAGTTTTATCAGAGTTCACAAGCAAAAGACTAAGACAGAAAAGACTAATCAAAAGACAAATAAGCAAAAAACTTCTTCGGTGGAAAAGGTGTGATTTTGCATAAAATTAAAAATGCTCATTTCTCGGCTCCCAAGCGTCCGCAGCAAAATTGGAGATAGGTTGTAGGGACAACTTTTTGTGCTCTATTCAATGGTATAGGTTTCGGGGGTACGTTCACGGACTTCCCTCGTGAGAAGTTTAGTCAGGTGGATAGGCCTCCAACTATTGCTGGGTCCAATTGTTGTTTGCCTCCATGGTCATTTAACTTATTTGTTTTGTTAAGTATTCACTCTTTTCAGATGAACCTCATACCATGGTTTCGTTTTCGGCAAACGTGTCGTTATATTTTAAACTTTGTTCAAGCTAATAAGGATTTGTTTTGTTTTTTACTTAAACAAACCAACCTTTCCATTGTCTACAATCGCCGAAATTCGGTAGGAAGGTTTCAGAAAACAATAAATGATCATTTAAGCATTTATTGTTGTTGTATCCTGACGAGCGCCGAGTAAGGAATTCTGCTTATGAGTTGGCTGGTCTTGTTTTCAACAAGATATATATAGTAAAAGTTGACTCATTGCATTTTTTTCAGTGTTTTCAGAGTTATTCAAAGACTCCTCGAAAGCGTGACATTGAACGAATGCTGGAATCTCTTGCAGAGTTAACCAAAAATATACCCTTGCGCTGTCAAACCATTTGTATTGAAGACTCATTTTTAAATTTTCCGTTATATGCACCATTTTTCGTGGAACCTACAATTGCAAAAACGTCGTTTTTTACATCAGGAAAGGTGGATGTTGCCGGTGTTTCAGCAGTAATGAGTAATCCTGTAATGGTGGTGAGAACAAAAGAATTATTATTTTAACTATCAATGCAGCCAGTAATCGGTTTATCAACGCAGTGTGACAATCTCTCTTCAATGCTACCTGAACTAGTAGGAAGATTCAATTTTCTTAAACTATTCGATGATGATTGTCTGACAGTTACCGCACCTGCCCATGTTCGTCGTTTATTTGACGTGGGTTTTATCTAACTGCATTCACCTTTCCAATCTACGTCCACATTTTGTAATTTTTGTTTAGAAGATTCTACAAGGAGAGTTCGATAAATGTCAACCGAAAATTATTCAATACAGTTTTTCAAGAAACGATGAAAAACCTATAGGAGATCCGAGAAAATGGACGGAATTGAGAAACTTGCCAAAACAGCTACTATGGCTTGGAAAAAGAAAATGTTTCCGAAAGAGGAAAAATGTAAGCGATTTACATTTTACTTTTTGTCTTTCTACCACAAGTAAAACCCCCAGGGGGAAAGTCGGCGTTCCACTCCTGGAGAGTGTGGGGTCAGCACATCAGTAGATTTTGTTTGATGCGAAACTTGCTGGAAAAGATTTTTTTAAGCAGTCAACTTGCGGCCGGCCTGATCAGAGTCGGCGCTTTTGGTGAACTTTTTTTACTTACGTTTAGCCTACCATTTGTTTTTATAGAAGAAGAGACCTTACTTACGAGTGAATTACATAAGGTCAATTCGTGGTTTTCGAAATCGGCCGATTGGACAGTGTTTGGGACCACCAGGGCTACACAACACCGTTTTGCTGCAGTTGTTTTTTGTTTTCTTAATTAAATTAACATGTAGTTACATTGAGAAGCAATAAATACAATTAAGGCATTCTGAATTTCTTCCCTATCCATAATATAAGCAAGTCTTATATAATCAAACTTCAAAACATGAAAAGTCTGCGTGGTTAAGAAAACAAAAAACAACTGCAGCAAAAAAGACTCGAACCTGGTGAAAATTGAAAAATATTAGATTGGTACTGGCGCCTTGGACCACTCGGCCAACCCTGTGCTGATTTCTTTCGGCGCGCGATCGGTGATAAATCCGATGCAAAATAGGAAATGCTAAATTCCTCGAAAATGAGAGGTCCGTGGCAGCTAACAAAAACGGTTTCGTGTAGCCCTGGGGGTCCCAAACACTGTCCAGTCGGCCGATTTCGAAAACCTCGAATCGACCTTATGTAATTCCCTCGTTAGCGTACCCTTACAATTAGGATAGAAGCAGAGACCTTACTAAACCTACTCTTAGGATAGAAAAAGAGACATTCTTAGCCTACCATTAGAGTAAAAGAAGAGACCTCACTCAACCTACGCATTGGCTAGAAGCAGAGACCTTACTTAACCTACACTTTGGCAAAATGCCGCGTATCTGAACAGTCTTTTTCTGAGTTTTTAGTATCACCCAACAGCTATTGATGTGCCGATCCCACACGCCCCAGGAGTGTAGGCCCCGCGTAGCCGTTTTACACAATTTGCTTAAATCTCCATTTGTGTGTTTATGTGTACGTGTGATGTCCCAGGGTGAAAGGGCGCTAGCTGCGTGCACTGCCTGCACCTCTTATTTTCCCTTTTATTACGCCAGCTCTAGCCGGGTTCTCTTGGAATTAGCCATTTTAGTGGCCGACCATTTCCTTGCGTCACTCCTGGCATATACACACACTCACACACACAAGGAGGTTTAATCGAATTGTATAAAGGCGGATTATGTTTTCTTCCCGATTTTATGTTATTTGTTTTACTTCATGCAGTTTCAGCCAACCGTATCAGTTGCATTTTTGCTGGAGTCCCTGGGAAGCATTGCAATGGTGGTAATCGAAGTAAATAATTTTTTCGAGGTGATTGACAAGAAGGTGTTTTATGTGTCTTCAGGAAACAATTTTCATGGATATTCGTCCTATTTTCAATCCAGAAGTTATCACCCAAATGCTGATTGCCACTTTGTTTGACGATTTGCCTACGGATGCTTCATTCCTTTATGAAAAAGCAAAAAATGCTAATTGGAAGGAATTTTCCCAAGCAATTAAAGTTCTAAGGGCGACAAATTTACGCCGTTAATGTGCTTCTATAAAGTTTCTTATTTGATTTTGTTAGACTTGCAGATATAGAGACAGAGGCAGAAACATAAACAGAGACAGAGACAGAGAGTCAAGAAAACAGAAAAAAAGAGAGACAGAGAGAGAGAGAGAGAGAGAGAGAGAGAGAGAGAGAGACAGAGACAGAGAGAGACAGAGACAGAGACAGAGACAGAGAGAGAAAGAGAGAGAAAGAGAGAGAGAAAGAGACAGAGAGAGAGAGAGAGAAAGAGAGAGAGACAGAGAGAGAGAGTCCTTTAACCCTCAATTCCAGGTGGAAATCGGTGCACTGATCCTCTTTTTCTCTTTTCTCTCGCAAATGCTCATTCGCATACGTGTTTTGAATATTTATAGAGAGATTCTTATGCGAAAAAGAGATGAACAAAAACAGGGGGTGATTTGGTTAGAGTTGCAAATAATTTTAATAGTTCTGTTTTTGTTGGATTGTCCATAGACATTTTGTTCTATTTTTGTTCAAATGATAATAAGTTTTAAACGGGAACGATAATCGAATTGTTCTTTTTTTTTAGAATTGGAATCGTGCAACTCTAACCAAATCACCCCCTCTTTTTGTTCATCTCTTTTTCTCATAAGAATTGTTCAATTTTTGTTGATTCGACGAAATCGAATCAAGTTTCAAACAACATGAAAGGTCCCTGTCGGTCCCTTTAAGGGCCGCCACTGAACCAGGCCCAAAAATGCTTGGCAAAGACCCTTGTTTCTTGATCTTTATGTTACTCTAAGTTTAAATACCACAACATATGACAGTAAAAACTATTTCGAATTGTTTCAACCTAAAACACGTGTTTACCCACAAATTCTTTTAACACAACTGTTAGAATAAGTACGCTCATTTTGTTACTTGAGAGGTTACTAGGGAAGCTCAAATTGAGTGTACATACACCGTACGACGCACGGACACCGTTTTACAAAATCTCTAAAATCTGCCGTGATAAGTCATCGATAAACAAAATGTCCCTTTATTACGTCTGTTTCTGTTTTTTATATATTTTAAATGGTATTTTTTTAAATACCAAAAAAATTCGAGAGTCCAATATAATTCAAACGACTTTTCACCTTGCAAGCCACGGATTAATTTCGCCCTAGGTGCCAGATTTGCACTTTGGTGCATGTAAGCTGATTAAGCACTCCCAGTTTGCTTATGTATAGCATTTATAAAATGTTAATGCACTAACAAGGAAAAAAAACTTGAGCTTTGACAAATCTATTTTACAAAAAAAAACCGGATGAAAGCATCAAAATACCAGGTTTTATGAAAGACTATTTTCTCAAAGTTCATATTTTTTGGCGAAACTTGGCGCGCAACGTTGTATACACCTAATTAATAACATGTTCAAGTTTGATCCAATTTGGAGAGCAGAGAAGCTCACACGGACCAGACATACGGCGGACGGCGCACGGCGCACGGACATTTTTCAAAATTTGGAAAATCGATATTTCAGCTGCCACTGAACCAAATGACCTCATATTTGGCAAGTTAATGTACTTAAAAGATATTCCAACAAGAAATGCAAAACATATGAAATTTGAACGTAGTGCGGGCGTACACAGGGACCAACTCAACCCAAATCACACGCAGCGCTTCGCGCGATTATGAAGGCTTTATTCAAGAGTACTGTGATTGTTTGAGGGGATATATACACACACATTTAGATTCCAAACATTGGAGTTCATTTTTTTTTAAAAAGAAAGAAAAATAAAGAAAACAAATTATAAAATTAGTGGACAACAATGTTTTGGCACGAAAAGTACGCCAGCACCGGAAAAGCGCCAACCGATTGATGGGTTAAGTCACTCAAAGTGCGCCAGCACCACAAGCGTACCTCAGATTAAAAAAGATGAAAACAAATGAATGCACGAAAAGTACGCCCGCACGGGAACAGCGCCAACCAAATTGACTGCACCGGAAAAGCGCTAACAAAATTGAATGCACCGGGAACGCGCCAACCAAATTGAGTACCGGAAAAGCGCCAACCAAATTGACTGTACCGGAAACGCGCCAACAAAATTAACTGCACCGGAAACGCGCAGACATTTTAAACGTATAAATAACTGCACAAAATGTAAATTCAGTTAGTAAGACATAGAAGCACGAAAAATGCGCAAGCACCAAAAAAGCGCCAACTGATCGATTGATTTCAGATCCGCGCCGTGCGCAGAGCTGCACCGCCACTGAAACGATAATTAAATAAAACAATTTAGTTGTGAAATCGTTGGAGGATAACGGTAAATCACTTTTCTTTCTCACAATTTTCTTTGCAACCGTTTTTAAAAAAAAATTAATTAGTGTTTAGTAAATGGCAAAAAAATTGGAAGCGCAGGGGTCAAATAATTTAAATTTACTAAAATATTTATTAAACAAAATTTAAACATTTAAAGTCATTTAATTATCTTACCAGTTCTAGAAAACAGTCTTGGTAACTGTAGCTACGGTGATGCAGCCTACTACATACCGTAACCGGGTCGTCACTACCCAAACAACCGTAATCCAAACTTGTAGCTACTGTAACCCTGAGGTCTATACTGTAGCTGCCGTAATCAGGTAAACGGGGTATACGAGAAGCAGGATGGAAAACTGTAGCTACGGTAATTCCACGGTATGGTAGCTACAGTCAACATCATACAAAGAAAAGGCTACCGTACTCCACTTTTTTATTTTTGGCTACCGTAATTCTACTGTAAAACCAAGGTCGCCTTTAGCTACCGTAACCGGAGTATACTGAAGCTACCGTATGCCAACGGTCGAAGCTCAAAATACAGTAATAAATTGATGCATGTGGCTACCGTAATCAAAGGGGAATACAAAAAGCAATTGTAAACTAATATTTTTCAGTTAGGAATGCTCAATTGTGTAAAATCCAAAATATCCAGGGGCGGATTCGAACTAGGGTCGCTACATTTACAATCGAGAAGACTACCACAAGACCACCGCGCGGCTCATTAAATGTTGGCGCCGGCGCCGCCGTAGTGTAGTGGTAGCGTCCTCGCTTGCAAATCTGAAGACCCGAGTTCGAATCCACCCCTGGATATTATGTTTTGCCTATCACAACTAAGCAATGCTGATCAAGAAAATACTTTTTAATTCGCTTTTTGTTTTTAAACAAAAAGCAAAACACGCTTTCGCGATCATTCATTAAACATCACTAAAGCAACTCGTTGAAGTATCATCGCGCGAAAAATGGACTTGGTTAGTTTTCTTTTTTCTTGGATTTAAAAAAAAATTAATTTAATTTAAAACCCATTTTTATTATTGTTATAAAAAAACTTATAGAAGTCAATCGAAAAATATATTTGCAGGATAGGGTCTTCTTCGAAACCCTGCCTGCTCATCTCCAATTTAGGATTTTCGAAAAAGTTAGTTTAAATTTAAATTTAAATTTGTTTTTCGTTTTTAGCTCACATATACTAAATTCTCCATATTCAACGAGTGCAGTATATATGCTCACAACTTCTGCGTTTGCAGCCCATCTCTTCTGTTTCCTCATGAAATCATAAATAGAACCATATCGGTCAATTATTGACGCGTTTTAAGATGGTTCAACATTGTCCAAATATCAACTTGGGGTGCTCAATCGATTGGAATATCAATTTTTTTAAAAACATTGTAAATAAGCAAAATATCGATTGTCGGGGTCTGGAGCGAGTTACGCCCTCCGAAAGACAAAATAAGTAAACTGTTTTCACTCAAACAAAATTTATTTTCGAAAATGGAATTGTGTATCTGGGATTTTTTGATATGTTGTATTTTTGATATGAGCGTTCAATTATGATCAGAATGAAACCATAAGATCAAAAATCGAGGAGGCCCCAGGTATACTTTGATAACCAAAAAGCCGCCGCAAGGTGGTGTTTTGATCAATCTTTCAAATTCGTGATTTGAAAAATATTTTTCCGTTCAAAAGGCCTAAGATCGACTGGTAATTTTTTATATATTATAAAAACATTATATATAAAATTTCCAGTAAGTTATGACGAAAAAAATTTTTTCGGACAAAATTGTGTGAAAATTTTTGCGGTAAAAACATTACCTATTTTCCGCTTTTTGAGCGTCTAAAGGTATCTGGGGCGCCTCGATTTTGGATCTTAAGTTTTCATTTTGTTCAGAATTTGATGCTTTACAACATATCAAAGAATCCCAGATACACAAGTCCATTTTTAATTTTAAATAATTTTTTAGTGAACTTTTGAGCCGTCGAGTTAAAAGATCTGGATATATCTGGTTTCCTGCCCGAGAAATCAATGTTGACTTAGTTAACAAAAATGCTCTAAATGCAATCTGGATTCGAACGATATACATATTACATGATCCTTGAAAATCGAGTTCCGCAAAGCTACAGTAACCCGCGCGGCGCGCCGCGATGCGTCAAAATTTGAAAGTGCGATTTTCTTCAAAGTGTCTCACGACCATTTCTTTGAACAATATGATGTCCAAAAAGTATGTTTGAGCTTATATAAACACTCCTCGGCGAATGTCCCTATTCATTAAAAGGGATTTTTTTGTTAAAATTTTTTTTAAAAATTTTAGTTAAAAATTGTTAAATAATTTAAGTTGTTTTGCAGATTGACAAAGATGGGAATAATCCTCAAGTAAGATACCACAACGTTGATCGATAATGGACCAAGGTGAGAAAGCGAGATTTAGAGATTTAGAGAGAGAGAGAGAGAGAGAGAGAGAGAGAGAGAGACAGAGAGACAGAGACAGAGACAGAGACAGAGAGAGAGAGAAAGACAGAGAGAGAGAGAGAGAGTAAGGGACGTACTCATAAACAGTTTTTAGTTTTTAGTTTCTCTCTCTCTCTCTCTCTCTTTCTCTCTCTCTCTCTCTCTCTTTTCCCTCTCTATCTCTCTCTCTCTTGAAATACAGTAGCTACAGTCAACATCATACGAATCATAAAGCTACCGTTGTCCAACTGTTGATTTATGGCTACCGTAATCCTACGGCTACCAAAAAGAATACTAGAGCTACCTTTCGCTACCGTAACCGAAGTATACTGTAGTTACCGTATGTCAACAGTTGAAGCTCAAAATACAGTAATAAATTGATACACGTGGCTATCGTTATCAAAAATAATCGGGGGTACTGTATCCAAAGCAACCAGGATCATGGCTACCATGCCACAGTAATCCAACCTTCCTCATACAGTAACCGGGTCGTAGCTATCAAAACTACCGTAATCCGAAATTGTAGCTACTGTAACCCAGACGTCTATACTGTAGTTACCGTAATCAGGCAAGCGGTGCATACTGTAACCAGGCTGGAATACTATAGTTACGGTAATGCAATGGTATGGTAGCTACAGATATATAAAGATCAAGCTACCGTATTCCATCTGTTGATGTATGGCTACCGTAATCCTACAACAATACTAGAGCAATATTTAGTAGCTAAATAATTCAACTTATTACTGTAATTTAATCGTCGAAGGTTGGTATACTGTAGCTACAGTATACTCCGTTTACGGTATGGTGGATTACGGTAAACTTGGCAACCAGAAATATGCCCTAATCGCAATATTGAATCTTGAAAAGTAGCCTCTTGATCTTCTTTTGGTAAGTAAAACCCGCTTTTTGGCAACCAAATCTGCCTTTTTGGCAATTAAAAGCCGCTTTTTGACAGCCAAAGGCTGCTTGACCTGCTTTTGAGCAATTAAAAGCCGCTTTTTGACAGCCAAAGCCCGCTTGACCTGCTTTTTGGCAAGTAAAAGCTAAAAGCCGCTTTTTGGCAACCAAAGGCCGCTTTACCTGATTTTGCCCAATAAAAGCTGGGTTTTGGTAATGAAACAACCCGAAAACTTCTGGTGGAAATGAAGACCATGACCATTTCCAGAACCTTCCCTAGCCATTCAAATGCCTTTTTCCAGTACCCCACGTGACCTGCGTCTCCTCATTTCCCCCACTCTCTCCTCCCTCCCCGCCTAATTATCCTACCCCATTTTCCCTTAAAAGCCCTTCTCCTCCGGTCTTCCCTCATTCCTGCCATCGCCATGGCCCACTCCGTGCCTCCCGGAGACATCACCACGCAGCCCGGCTCGAAGATCGTCTTCAACGCGCCCTACGACGACAAGCACACCTACCACATCAAGATCATCAACGCCTCGGCTGGGCCATCAAGACGACCAACATGAAGAGGCTCGGAGTGGACCCCGGCAGTGGGGTCCTGGACCCCAAGGAGGCCATTTTGATGGCCGTTTCCTGCGATGCCTTCGCCTTCGGACAGGAGGACACCAACAACGACCGCATCACTGTGGAGTGGACCAATACGCCTGATGGAGCGGCCAAGCAGTTCAGGAGGGAGTGGTTCCAGGAAGACGGCATGGTCCGCAGACGGCATGGTCTGTTCGGCTACGGTAGCCACAGTATCCTCCGCTTACGGTAGCTAAATGTGGCCCTAGCATTCTTTTCGGTAGCCGTAGGATTACGAGAGAGAGAGAGAGAGAGAGAGAGAGAGAAATAGTGAGGAAAGAGAGAAATAGAGAGAGAGAGAGAGGGAGAGAGAGACCTAATTAACATATTGCAGGACGCGTTCACTTCAGGGGGAAAGTACATTGAATTGTGAGAATCACGAGGTTTATTGGTAATGAAATGTTTACATTATGGTAAGGCAATGATTACATTATATTCACAGCATTCAGATGCATACAATTGGACAAAAACAGTGGTAATCGGGTAGGTCAAAGGGGAATTGAGGGTAGATCATTCTCCTCATTTCGCCTGCAGCTCGAGGAAATCGATGAGCGTCTGGAGATGGCAGGGGCAGGAGAAGAGAGGGGACTGCAACGCCGGCAGACAGTGCGCCTTCCAATCGGCCAGGGCGGTCTTGGAGAATACGGCCTGCAATATGCTAATGAGGTATCTCTTTCCCTCTGCGTCTCTAACCCATACCCCGGGAGGGTTCGTCCGTGGACGGCCCCACCCTTAACTTTTGGGTCCAATTTTGGGGTAGTCCCCCTTAACTTTTAGGCCCAAAATCAAGATGCCTAATCCCCCTAAACTTATTTTCTGGGCGAACTTGGGATAACCTGGATATACCCTCCCGAGGTATGCTCTAACCCCTCCCTTTCTGCTTCTCTGCGTCTCTAACCGCTTCCTTTCTACTTCTCTGCGTCTCTAACCCTTCCTTTCTGCTTCTCTGCGTCTCTAACCCTTCCTTTCTGCTTCTCTGCGTCTCTAACCCTTCCTTTCTGCTTCTCTGCGTCTCTAACACCTTCTGCTTCTCTGCCTTTCTATGTCTCTGACCCATTTATATGTTTTCCTCTACATTTCTAACTCGGCTGATCTGCTTCCCTCTGCATCTCTAACCAGTCATTCAGCCTTACTCTGCGTCTCTAACCACACTATTGTCTGTTTTTCTATGTGTATAACATCCTATCTGTTTGGTGACTCTCTCTCCGCCTCTTTCTCTCTCTCTCTCTAACTCACAAAACAGGGATGGTCCTCCAGGAAGGCCAAAGCGTAGCGGTTCACACAGCGCCAGCAGTCGTGGTCCAGGCACACGTGGCTGATGGCCTCTCGCACCAGAAACTTCTCCAGGGGCTCCATCTCCCAGGCCTGCAGAAGGGCGCAGATGTCGACCAGCGTGCTCCAGAAAACTGAAAAGAACTCTTTTCTTTAGTAAAGCGGTACTTGGGCGGCCTTAGGTTAACAAAGGCGGTCCTCAAGCGGCCTGCGGTACGCAAAGCGGCACTTGAGCGGCTTTATGTTAAAAAACAGCTTTAAATCGGCTTTAGGTGTAAAAAGTGGTGAAAAAGCAGCCTTAGTTTGAGAAAGTCGTTGCAAAGCGGCCTGAGGTTGGCAAAGCGGTCCTAAATAGGAATTAGGTTTAAAAAGCGGTCCAAGGCGGCCTAAATATAAGGATGGAAAAGCGGTCATAGAGCGGTCTAAGGTTCGAAAGGGGCACTGGAGCGGCCTTAGGTTCTCGAATCGGCACTTGGGCTGCCTTAGGCAAAATTACAGCTGCGAAGCGGAAGGTGGAAAAGCGGTACTAAAGCGGCCTTAGTTTGAAAATGCGGTCATAGAGCGGCCTTTGGTTTTAAAAACGATACTCCTAGAGCGGCCTGAGGTTTAAAACGCATTAGTACAGGGGCCTAAGGTTATAAAATAGGTTGTCCTAGAGCGGCCTTAGGTTTAAACGGCGGTTCTAAGCGGCCTAAGGTTGGAAAGCGGTTCTAAAGCGGCGCGGCCTAAGGTTGCAAAAACGGATCTGAAGCGGCCTAAGGTCCAAAAGGCGGTCCGAAGCGGCCCTTAGGTTAGAAAAGCGGTCCTAGAGCGGCCTTAGGTTGGAAAAAACGATCCTAAAACGGTCTTAGGTTGGTAAAAGCGGTTCTGAAGCGGCCTCAGGTCCAAATAGCGGTCCGAAGCGGCCCTTAGGTTAGAAAAGCGGTCCTAGAGCGGCCTTAGGTTGAAAAAACTATCCTAAAGCGGTCTTAGGTTGGTAAAAGCGGTTCTGAAGCGGCCTTAGGTTGTAAAAGCGGCCCCAGAGCGGCCTCAGGTTATGGCCGGCTCGAAGCCCCAAGCAACCTTCGAAATCGGCATCGTGGGTCAGAAAGTCGGCGGTGATCTGGTGGTCGTAGAATATATTGAAGATGGCCTGGATGACTTCGGGAGCGGCGTCGACCCTCCAAATGCCGTCCTGAATTAGAATATTGCCATGTAAAAACTATTTTTTTTAAATTATGAAAAAAAAACCTACGTTTTCGGCATTCTTCTCGAACAATTCGCCGAAATGGGGATATCTCCAGGAGATGGACTGAAACAATCGATTGGAAATGGAAGAAATTTGCATATTACCTCCTTCCTCAGGTGGAATTCCACGTTTCCGGTGAGGATGATTCCGTTGAAGGCCTCCGGGGCCCCGTAGTACAGGATCTAAACAAGGAAAGTTGAGAAAGCGGCTTTTGGGCGGCCTGAGGTTGGAAAAAGCGGTCCTAAAGTGATCTTAGGCTTAAAAGCGGCCTAAGGTTAACAATCGATTCTAAAACAGCTATAGGTTAAAAAGCGGTCCTAAAGCGGCCTTAGGTTGTAAAAAAAAGCGGTCCTAAAGCGATCTAAGGTTTAAAAGCGGCTTTTGGCCGGCCTTCTTTTAAAGGTGGAAAAAGCGATTCTAAAGCGACCTTAGATTTTAAAAAGGGGGCTTAAGCGAACTTTGGTTAAAAAGCGGCTTTCGGGATGCCACAGGCTTAAAAATCGGCATTTGAGCGAGTTAAGCGGTCTGAGGTTGTAAATACGGTCCAAAAGCGGCTTTGGGTTTAACAAGCGGTACTAAGGTGGCCTTCGGTTGCAAAATGCGGCACCAAAGCGGTCCTAAAGCGGTATAAGGTTCAAAAGCGGTTTTTGGGCGGCCTGAGGTTATATAAATGGGTCCTGAAGCGGCCTTAGGTTTGAAAAGCGGTCTAGAAGCGGCATAATGTTTAAAAAAGTGATCCTTAGCTACTCTTAGATTTTTTTAAAAGCGGTTTTAGGTTAAAAAGCGGCCCCAGGCTTAAAAAGCGGTATTTGAGCGAGTGTGGCCTTTGGTTGGAAAGGCGGCATTTGGGCGATGGGTGTAGAAACCAACCACTTTCTCGGTGACGAAGCTGTCCGCCTTCTCCGTCTTCACCGTGAAGAAGATGTCCAGTTTCTTCTTCTTCCTCTCGCAGCCATCCTCCTCCTTCTGCGTCTCCTCTCCCGTCGGCTTCTCTCCGCCCTCTCCAGAATCGCATCCCTCGGAATCTGGCGCAATCATCGGCAGCTTCTCCCTCTCGAGCACTTTGGACACGAACCAAGTGCAGTGCATCTTCGCCGGCGTGGGCCTACTTCGCACTACCACGATGGTCGCCTTCTCTCCTGAAATTTGCATTTTGAACCAGCTTTTTCTGGTGACCTCAGGCCGCTCTCCGCTTTTTCTGGCGACCTCAGGCCGCTTTCCGCTTTTTGTAGCAACCTCAGGCCGCTTTCCGCTTTTTCTGGTGACCTCAGGCCGCTCTCCGCTTTTTCTGGCGACATCAGGCCGCTTTCCGCTTTTTCTGGCGACCTCATGCCGCTTTTCCGCTTTTTCTGGTGACCTCAGGCCGCTTTCCGCTTTTTGTAGCAACCTCAGGCCGCCTTCTGCTTTTTCTGGCAACCTCAAGCTGATTTCCGCTTTTTCTGGAGACCTCAGGCCGCTTTCCGGGCGACCTCAGGCCGCTTTCCGCTTTTTCTGAAGACCTCAGGCCGCTTTCCGCTTTTTGTAGCAACCTCAGGCCGCCTTCTGCTTTTTCTGGCAACCTCAAGCTGATTTCCGCTTTTTCTGGAGACCTCAGGCCGCTTTCCGGGCGACCTCAGGCCGCTTTCCGCTTTTTCTGAAGACCTCAGGCCGCTTTCCGCTTTTTCTGGTGACCTCAGGCCGCTTTCCGCTTTTTGTAGCAACCTCAGGCCGCCTTCTGCTTTTTCTGGCAACCTCAAGCTGATTTCCGCTTTTTCTGGAGACCTCAGGCCGCTTTCCGGGCGACCTCAGGCCGCTTTCCGCTTTTTCTGAAGACCTCAGGCCGCTTTCCGCTTTTTCTGAAGACCTCAGGCCGCTTTCCGCTTTTTGTAGCAACCTCAGGCCGCCTTCTGCTTTTTCTGGCAACCTCAAGCTGATTTCCGCTTTTTCTGGAGACCTCAGGCCGCTTTCCGGGCGACCTCAGGCCGCTTTCCGCTTTTTCTGAAGACCTCAGGCCGCTTTCCGCTTTTTCTGGCTACCTCAGGCCGCTTTCTGCTTTTTCTGGCAACCTCAGGGCGCTTTCCGCTTTTTCTGGAGACCTCAGGCCGCGTTCCGCTTTTTTTTCTGGCAACCTCAAGCCGATTTCTGCATTTTCTGGCGACCTCAGGCCGCTTTCCGCTTTTTCTGGCGACCTCAGGCCGCTTTCCGCTTTTTGAAGCAACCTCAGGCCGCCTTCTGATTTTTCTGGCAACCTCAAGCCGATTTCTGCTTTTTCTGGCAACCTCAGGCCGCTTTATGCTTTTTCTGGCGACCTCAGGCCGCTTTTTAGGCTTTAACGCGGCCTCACCAGCCCTCAGAAGCTTCAGCGCGTCGTAGATTCCTCCGAGTAGATTGTGGTTCATCTCTCGAGTAAGGGCGAAGTCCGACGGCACAATCATATCGTCTAGTTTGATCTGAAAATCAATGTATTGATTGAATAATGGAATTTTTTTAAAAATTAAGTAGTTGAATATAGGAACTAAACATTAATTTATTGATTGAATATAGGAAATAAAAAAATACCCTGATGGTCTTCGGGCAAGCCTTCGTAGGCAGGAGAGCATCGATGCGTTCGTAGTCCTTGATCTGGTACTTGGGCGGTAGGTCAACCCTGGAAATGGAGTTAGAGAGAGAGAGAGAGAGAGAGAGAGAGAGAGAGAGAGAGAGAGAGAGAGAGAGAGAGGGAGAGAGACGCAGAATCAGACGGAACGAGAGGTTAGAGACGCAGAATCAGAGGGAAGGAGAGGTTAGAGACGCAGAATCAGAGGGAAGGAGAGGTTAGAGACGCGGAATCAGACGGAATGAGAGGTTAGAGACGCAGAATCAGATGGAAAGAGAGGTTAGAGACGCAGAATCAGAAGGAACGAGAGGTTAGAGACGCAGAATCAGACGGAACGAGAGGTTAGAGACGCAGAATCAGACGGAACGAGAGGTTAGAGACGCAGAATCAGACGGAAAGAGGGGTTAGAGACGCAGAATCAGACGGAACGAGAGGTTAGAGACGCAGAATCAGACGGAACGAGAGGTTAGAGACGCAGAATCAGACGGAACGAGAGGTTAGAGACGCAGAATCAGAAGGAACGAGAGGTTAGAGACGCAGAATCAGACGGAACGAGAGGTTAGAGACGCAGAATCAGACGGAACGAGAGGTTAGAGACGCAGAATCAGACGAGAGAGAGAGAGAGACTTACGGGCCCTGGAAGGTGATCCACTGATTGGCCGTCAGTCGCTGGCTTCCCTTTGGGAAGATAATCACGGGGTCGTTGAGGTCGCCGTTGTTGGGAGTGTAGACGTAGGCCACGTGCTGGCCCGATTCGACGATCACGCGGGCTACGATGCCGTAGCGTCGGGCGGACATTCTGAAAATAGAGAGACTTCAAAAACACTTATTTTTGAATAAACAAAGGTAAAAATGACGGATTTAACCCAATTAAAGGTCTAAAAAGTTGATTAGGCAAATTTACAGTATAAAAAATAATTTATAAATTAAATTTAAAAAATGTTTGAGGTTTAAATAATTTCGTAATATTTTTTTAATTACAAAAAATAATTAAAATCGATGTAAAAATGATATTCTGGAAACAGAGGGATTCATTGTTTGCTTTTTGTGGTGTAAAATGACACCAAAAAGCACTTTTAGGGGTGTAATACGCAAATTTTGGCTGGAAACGTGGATTTAGATTAGTTGAAGCTTGACGAAGAATATTTTCATAGACGGAACACAATGAAAACTCCAGTTTAAGACGACGGATTGTCAAGAATTAAAGGTCTAAAAATGGGTAAATACACTATTTTTGTCATAAAGAGGATTCTTTTTAATTAGGCAGGTTTTTTTAAAAAATAATTTTTAATTAAACTAATTAAAGGTCTAAAGTAAACGGAATAAAATCGAATGCAGGTCACACCGTGAAGTATAGCAAATAGTTTAAAATAATGATTAAAAATTTAAAGATAATGAAAAAAGAGGACTTACGGAGCCCGGCGGATCATGAAATGAAATCTACCGTAATCTTGGTCGTGTCAATCGATTTTTTTTTCCAGAAGGTTCCGGCGATAATCTAGGTGACCCCAAATAGGTCAAATTACGGTAATTTGGCGGTGAAATAGATCAAATCGTGATGCGAAGGGCTTTCGTTGCGGGACCCAAGCAATTATTCAAATCATCATTTAAATTTCCTGCTTTATTTTCGATTTATTTTAAGGTGTTTTAAATTTAAATACTAAGCAAATAATTTAAAATAATGATTAAAGTTTAAAAATAATGAAAAAGTGGGTTTAGGGAGCCGTTTGGCGCAGGAAATGAGATCTACCGTAATCTTGATCGTGTCAATCGATTTCTTTCAGAAAATTCGGGGGTGTTCGGGTTTCCTCGCTCATTTCCTCATTCATTCATCATTCTTTTGTCTTTTTGGACGGTTTAGTTGTTATTTCAGCTATTTATTGCCTGCAATATTCCTTTTTGAGTGTTTCAATTGCAAAATTCCGTTTTTAACAGCTGCTTTGTCGATTTGTTCGCATTTTCTTCGCATTTAACCCCGCTTTTTCATTATTTTAAACTTTTCTAGATATTTTCAACTATTTTGACTATGTTTCAATTTAAAATAAGTTAAAATATCACCAAAGTAAAGCACTAATATGGTTGTTGCTCTTGTTGCTCTTCTTTCAAAATTGGTTTTTTTTAATTGTAAATTTTTTTCAGAAGAATACGAAGCTCGGCCCGGTCGTGGCACTGTTCTGGCGACGTCGTCTACGCCCAGCCGCCCGTCTCCATTGAGCCGCACCACACCTTCCTCAGGTTATTTTGGATCACAGTATTCTTAATTATCATCTTACAGGCAGTGCTCTCTCCGATTCGACGACTCCGAACTCTATGACTCCGATTGGCAAGACGCTGGTCTCTAGGATCTGAAGGGTGCGAAAAAAATTTGCAAAAGTGAGACAGTCCACTGTTTTTTTAAAGGGCGTGCACGAGCTATTGGCTCAGACAGATTTTATTTAATGAAAATATTGTTTGCCATGTTTAATTTTTAAAAAAAACTTGCCATTTTAAGATCAATAAAATCATTATTTTTAGATATATTATTTAAAATAATATATATTTTAAAGTAAACACGCTAAACTAATTTTTTTAAATTTAAATTAATTTTTTTAAATCAATAAATCATTTTTCTTAATTAAAAGTAGTTTATAAAATAAAATTAGATGAATGAAAGAAAACATCATTTTTGTTAAATTAAAGAAATTTAAAGATTAGTTAAATCTATAAAATCATTATTTTTTTGTAGATATAAAAGACTTTAAAAATATTGCTTGTTTAAACAAATATATTTTTAGATAATTTGTTTTAATAAATATATATATTTTTTAATTGAAAAAATTTAACTAAACATTTTTTTACATTCAAATTACTTTTTTAAAATCAATAAATCATTTTTATTAATTAAAAATAGTTTATAAAATTTAATTGAATCAATGAAAGAAAATATAATTTTTGTTAAATTAAAGGAATTTAAAGATTAATTATATCAATAAAATCATCATTTTTTATGTAAATATAAAAGACTACAAATATTGCTTATTTAAAAATTTAAAGATTAATATCGATAAAATCATTATTTTTAGATAAATTCTTTAAAATATTATATATATTTTTTAATTTAACAGATTTAACTAAACTAATTTTTTACTTTTAACTTACTTTTTTTAAATCAATAAATCATTTTTATTAATTAAAAAAATCAATAAAATCCTTATTTTTTATGTAAATATAAAACACTTTACAAATATTGCTTATTTAAACAAATATATTTTTACAAATATATACAACGTGATAATAAATATGTTTAATCTTATTTCTTCTTTTTTCTCATTATTTTTTTTCAGATGTTTAATTTCCTTGTGGATAACCCTGACCACGTGCACTGTCTGAACGACACCGGCTGCAAAGACGTCATCGTTGGATTGCTGAAGGATCGAAAGCATGCTCGGGATAAGATGACTATTCTGGAGAGGGACATCGAAGAGGCACAGCGAGATATCGGGCGGGTGCGCGAACTGAGTGCTCGGACTGCTCAGGACATTCGTACAGCTGCGGACGCTGTGATCCGAGAGCTTCGGGCGGATTTTGATCATGTAAGTTGTTTTGAGTTACCAAATATCTTTGTCCTAGGTTCTGAAGCAGCAGCGTGATATGCATAGCCTGGAGATTGCTCAGCAGGTCGTCCAGGCGCCTCCTCAGCAGGTCGTCCAGGCGCCTCCTCATCTTCCTGCGCTTCCTCCGATACCGCCGCTTCCCCCTTTCCATGCGCTTCCGCCGCTTCCTCCTTTCCAGCCATATCCTTATCACTAGGCCCTCTGAATTATTCGTACCATTAATGTCTCTATATATCCCCTGCTCTATTACTGGTAAAATGCTGTCACATTTTTTTCTCGAATTGTTTAAGTTTTAAGGTTTCCCCTTCCCTATAACTGGTTTCAATTCGTAACATTTTTTTCTCGAATTGTTCAAGTTTTAAGGTATCGTTAATAAGTACTTAGGGTCCTTAATATCGTAGACCGATCAAGAAAGTTTTTTATTGAAATTGAAATTTTTAATTAAATTTTGAAAGTTCAGTTTTGCAATTTTCTTAATTAAATAACTTCAGAACGCGCAATGATGGAGGCTTGAAATTTTGCATTAAGGTAGATGATCTGAAGTAGCAATTAAGAGCTCTATAAAAACTCAGGTTCCTGCCACGAAAGCGTGCCAGATTGCAATTTTTCGTTCTATCTTGCGCGCTTTAGAATTTTTTCAAACCAAATTTGGCAGGTCAAGAGAGTGTCTCAAGACTCAATTTTAGAAATTTTAAAATTTTGGGGTCCCACAACGAAAACGCGCCAGATAGCAATTTTTTGTTGTAACAAAAGATTTTTCTTTTCTTTCGCAGTCAAACTTGACAAGTCAACAATAAATAAAGATTAGAAAATTTTCGAGTATCAAAAGCGTTTGGTCCCATCGCGAAAGCGTGCCAGATTGTAATGTTTAGTATAAAATACGTTATTGTCTTCATTTTGCAACCAAACTTGGCGTGTCAATAGTCGATTAGGGTCTGCATCGATAAAACGTAAAAACCGTTGGGTCCCGCTGCGAAAGCGTGCCAGATTGTAAAGTTCAGTAATAGAATCCGTTTTTGCCAGCATTTCTCATTTAAACTTGACAATCAATGGTAGATTAGGGTCTCCATCAGTCTAACGTCAAAAGCGTTGGGTCCCATCGCGAAAGCGTGCCAGATTGTAATGTTCAGTAATAAAATGCGGTTCGATCACCAGATAGTAAAGTTTGTTAACAAAATCAGAATAGTATATTTTTCAAAGCCAAAGTCAATGTCCAAAATCATTAGGTTTAAAAAAAATGAAAGATCGCAAAGTTTTGTTCAAATTTATGAGAGCGTCTATGTAAAGTAATCAAGGCGAATTTGCGTTTCGGAGGGGGTGCTGGCGAGCGCCGCGAGCGAAGCGAGCGGCGCGAGTCAGCACCACCGACGCTGACTTCCCTATAACTGGTAAAATGTGGTAACATTTTTTTCTCGAATTGTTCCAGTTTTAAGGTATTATCAATTAGTACTGAGGGTCCTTAAGAACGAGTTTAGGTTAAGAAAGTTTTTTATTGCGTTTTAATTTTTTAACAATATTTTGAAAGTTCAGTTTTGCAATTTCCTTAATTCGATAACTTCCGAATGCGCGATGATAGAGATTTGAAACTTTGCAGCATGGTAGAGTACCTTAAGTAGTAAATAAGAACGCTGTAAAAACTGAGGTTCCTGCAACGAAATCGTGCCAGATTGCAATTTTGGTTTATAACTTCTGCGCTTTTGATTTTTTTCAAACTAAACTTGGCAGGTCAATAGAGTGTCTGAAGACTCAATTTTAGAAAATTTAACAACCTGGGGTCCCACAGCGAAAACGCGCCAGATAGCAATTTTTCGTTGTAGCAAAAGTTTCTTCTTTTCTTTCGCGGTCAAACTTGACAAGTCAGAAATAAATAAAGATTAAAAAATTTCGAGCGTTAAAAGCGTTGGTTCCCGCAGCGAAAGCGTGCCAGATTGTAAAGTTGAGTAAGAAATTACGTTTTCGTCAGCAATTTGCAACTGAAATTAAGAAGTCAATAGTAAATAATTTTCTGCGTCGATCAAACCTCAAAAAGCGTTGGGTACCGCAGCGAAAGCGTGCCAGATTGTAAAGTTTAGTAATAATATGCGTTTTCGTCAGCACTTTGCAACTGAGAGTGAGAAGTCAATAGTAAACAAGGTTTTGCGTCAATCAAACGTCAAAAAATGTTGGGTCCCGCCGCGAAAGCGTGCCAGATTGTAAAGTTTTGTAATAAAATGCGTTATCGTTAGCATTTCTCAGCCAAACTAGATGTTTGAGTGATTTATAAAGCACTGCATCGATCAAACCTCAAAAATCGTTGGGTCCCGCAGCGAAAGCGTGTCAGATTGTAAAGTTTAGTTATAAATTACGTTTTCGTCAGCACTTTGCAACTGAAATTGAGAAGTCATTAACAATAAAGAGTCTGCATCAATCAGATGTCATAAGACTTTGAGTCTCGCCGCGAAAGCGTGTGGAGGGGGTGCTGGCGAGCGCCGCGAGCGAAGCGAGCGGCGCGAGTCAGCACCACCGACGCTGAAAAATGTTAAATTCTGAAAAGATGTTCAAAGTAAATAAAGATAGTTTTGAACAAAGCTGTTGCTATTCAAAAAAACTACCTTGATTCTATGGAAAAAATGTTTCAAAAAAGTTTTTGTCCAAAACTATTTCAAGATTTCAGGGGTCTGGGGGGCGAAGCCCGCTAGGTCGCGGCGCGCGCCGCAGGCGCGCGCCGCGGCCTAGTCCCCTTCCCTATAACTGGTTTCAATTCGTAACATTTTTTTCTCGAATTGTTCAAGTTTTAAGGTATCGTTAATAAGTACTTAGGGTCCTTAATATCGTAGACCGATCAAGAAAGTTTTTTATTGAAATTGAAATTTTTAATTAAATTTTGAAAGTTCAGTTTTGCAATTTTCTTAATTAAATAACTTCAGAACGCGCAATGATGGAGGCTTGAAATTTTGCATTAAGGTAGATGATCTGAAGTAGCAATTAAGAGCTCTATAAAAACTCAGGTTCCTGCCACGAAAGCGTGCCAGATTGCAATTTTTCGTTCTATCTTGCGCGCTTTAGAATTTTTTCAAACCAAATTTGGCAGGTCAAGAGAGTGTCTCAAGACTCAATTTTAGAAATTTTAAAATTTTGGGGTCCCACAACGAAAACGCGCCAGATAGCAAGTTTTTTGTTGTAACAAAAGATTTTTCTTTTCTTTCGCAGTCAAACTTGACAAGTCAACAATAAATAAAGATTAGAAAATTTTCGAGTATCAAAAGCGTTTGGTCCCATCGCGAAAGCGTGCCAGATTGTAATGTTTAGTATAAAATACGTTATTGTCTTCATTTTGCAACCAAACTTGGCGTGTCAATAGTCGATTAGGGTCTGCATCGATAAAACGTAAAAACCGTTGGGTCCCGCTGCGAAAGCGTGCCAGATTGTAAAGTTCAGTAATAGAATCCGTTTTTGCCAGCATTTCTCATTTAAACTTGACAATCAATGGTAGATTAGGGTCTCCATCAGTCTAACGTCAAAAGCGTTGGGTCCCATCGCGAAAGCGTGCCAGATTGTAATGTTCAGTAATAAAATGCGGTTCGATCACCAGATAGTAAAGTTTGTTAACAAAATCAGAATAGTATATTTTTCAAAGCCAAAGTCAATGTCCAAAATCATTAGGTTTAAAAAAAAATGAAAGATCGCAAAGTTTTGTTCAAATTTATGAGAGCGTCTATGTAAAGTAATCAAGGCGAATTTGCGTTTCGGAGGGGGTGCTGGCGAGCGCCGCGAGCGAAGCGAGCGGCGCGAGTCAGCACCACCGACGCTGAAAAATGTTAAATTCTGAAAAGATGTTCAAAGTAAATAAAGATAGTTTTGAACAAAGCTGTTGCTATTCAAAAAAACTACCTTGATTCTATGGAAAAAATGTTTCAAAAAAGTTTTTGTCCAAAACTATTTCAAGATTTCAGGGGTCTGGGGGCGAAGCCCCCGCCGTCGCGGCGCGCGCCGCAGGCGCGCGCCGCGGCCTAGTCCCCTTCCCTATAACTGGTTTCAATTCGTAACATTTTTTCTCGAATTGTTCAAGTTTTAAGGTATCGTTAATAAGTACTTAGGGTCCTTAATATCGTAGACCGATCAAGAAAGTTTTTTATTGAAATTGAAATTTTTAATTAAATTTTGAAAGTTCAGTTTTGCAATTTTCTTAATTAAATAACTTCAGAACGCGCAATGATGGAGGCTTGAAATTTTGCATTAAGGTAAATGATCTGAAGTAGCAATTAAGAGCTCTATAAAAACTCAGGTTCCTGCCACGAAAGCGTGCCAGATTGCAATTTTTCGTTCTATCTTGCGCGCTTTAGAATTTTTCAAACCAAATTTGGCAGGTCAAGAGAGTGTCTCAAGACTCAATTTTAGAAATTTTAAAATTTTGGGGTCCCACAACGAAAACGCGCCAGATAGCAATTTTTTGTTGTAACAAAAGATTTTTCTTTTCTTTCGCAGTCAAACTTGACAAGTCAACAATAAATAAAGATTAGAAAATTTTCGAGTATCAAAAGCGTTTGGTCCCATCGCGAAAGCGTGCCAGATTGTAATGTTTAGTATAAAATACGTTATTGTCTTCATTTTGCAACCAAACTTGGCGTGTCAATAGTCGATTAGGGTCTGCATCGATAAAACGTAAAAACCGTTGGGTCCCGCTGCGAAAGCGTGCCAGATTGTAAAGTTCAGTAATAGAATCCGTTTTTGCCAGCATTTCTCATTTAAACTTGACAATCAATGGTAGATTAGGGTCTCCATCAGTCTAACGTCAAAAGCGTTGGGTCCCATCGCGAAAGCGTGCCAGATTGTAATGTTCAGTAATAAAATGCGGTTCGATCACCAGATAGTAAAGTTTGTTAACAAAATCAGAATAGTATATTTTTCAAAGCCAAAGTCAATGTCCAAAATCATTAGGTTTAAAAAAATGAAAGATCGCAAAGTTTTGTTCAAATTTATGAGAGCGTCTATGTAAAGTAATCAAGGCGAATTTGCGTTTCGGAGGGGGTGCTGGCGAGCGCCGCGAGCGAAGCGAGCGGCGCGAGTCAGCACCACCGACGCTGACTTCCCTATAACTGGTAAAATGTGGTAACATTTTTTTCTCGAATTGTTCCAGTTTTAAGGTATTATCAATTAGTACTGAGGGTCCTTAAGAACGAGTTTAGGTTAAGAAAGTTTTTTATTGCGTTTTAATTTTTTAACAATATTTTGAAAGTTCAGTTTTGCAATTTCCTTAATTCGATAACTTCCGAATGCGCGATGATAGAGATTTGAAACTTTGCAGCATGGTAGAGTACCTTAAGTAGTAAATAAGAACGCTGTAAAAACTGAGGTTCCTGCAACGAAATCGTGCCAGATTGCAATTTTGGTTTATAACTTCTGCGCTTTTGATTTTTTCAAACTAAACTTGGCAGGTCAATAGAGTGTCTGAAGACTCAATTTTAGAAAATTTAACAACCTGGGGTCCCACAGCGAAAACGCGCCAGATAGCAATTTTTCGTTGTAGCAAAAGTTTCTTCTTTTCTTTCGCGGTCAAACTTGACAAGTCAGAAATAAATAAAGATTAAAAAATTTCGAGCGTTAAAAGCGTTGGTTCCCGCAGCGAAAGCGTGCCAGATTGTAAAGTTGAGTAAGAAATTACGTTTTCGTCAGCAATTTGCAACTGAAATTAAGAAGTCAATAGTAAATAATTTTCTGCGTCGATCAAACCTCAAAAAGCGTTGGGTACCGCAGCGAAAGCGTGCCAGATTGTAAAGTTTAGTAATAATATGCGTTTTCGTCAGCACTTTGCAACTGAGAGTGAGAAGTCAATAGTAAACAAGGTTTTGCGTCAATCAAACGTCAAAAAATGTTGGGTCCCGCCGCGAAAGCGTGCCAGATTGTAAAGTTTTGTAATAAAATGCGTTATCGTTAGCATTTCTCAGCCAAACTAGATGTTTGAGTGATTTATAAAGCACTGCATCGATCAAACCTCAAAAATCGTTGGGTCCCGCAGCGAAAGCGTGTCAGATTGTAAAGTTTAGTTATAAATTACGTTTTCGTCAGCACTTTGCAACTGAAATTGAGAAGTCATTAACAATAAAGAGTCTGCATCAATCAGATGTCATAAGACTTTGAGTCTCGCCGCGAAAGCGTGTGGAGGGGGTGCTGGCGAGCGCCGCGAGCGAAGCGAGCGGCGCGAGTCAGCACCACCGACGCTGAAAAATGTTAAATTCTAAAAAGATGTTCAACGTAAATAAAGATATTTTTGAACAAATCTGTTGCTATTCAGTAATTCCTTAATTCTCTTGAAAAAACTGTTTCAAAAAAGATTTTATCCAAACTATTTTAAAATTTCAGGGGGTCTGGGGGGCGAAGCCCCCCAGCTAGGTCGCGGCGCGCGCCGCGGCCTAGTCCCCTTCCCTATAACTGGTTTCAATTCGTAACATTTTTTTCTCGAATTGTTCAAGTTTTAAGGTATCGTTAATAAGTACTTAGGGTCCTTAATATCGTAGACCGATCAAGAAAGTTTTTTATTGAAATTGAAATTTTTAATTAATTTTTGAAAGTTCAGTTTTGCAATTTTATTAATTAAATAACTTCAGAACGCGCAATGATGGAGGCTAGAAATTTTGCATTAAGGTAGATTTGGCAGGTCAAGAGAGTGTCTCAAGACTCAATTTAAGAAATTTTAAAACCCTGGGGTCCCACAGCGAAAATGCGCCAAATAGTAATTTTTGTGTATTGAAAGCTGTTCTCCTCTTAAACTTTAAATTCTAAAATTATTATCACGTTGTGTATTAGTTTATCTTCCATAGAACATTTTAATTGCTGGAAACTCACAGCGAAAACATACCACATTGCAATTTTTCCGTTTAGAAATTGTTTTCCCTGTAAACGTTTAAGCCAAAATGGTTTTCAATATTGCGTCTTACGTAAAACATAATAAATGATTAAAAAAGAGCTAAATGATTAAAAACATTTCGAAAAATGAAATATTTGTGGCGAAAACAAAAAAATACCGTCTTACGTAAGATATCACTCGCACCCTTCTAATTGCGGCGGGTGCCGCATTTGGTAAGGTGGCTGCCGGCGCAATTTTGGTTTAATTACCCAATTTTGAGGTACTAAACCAAACATGCACCGTAAGCGAACGGCTTCGCGTTCTGCGTCCGATGATGAGGACTACGATCCTAATGGTTTGTGGACTCTTTATTGTGACTGTATAAGATTTTGAAGTTTTAAAATTTTTAGTTAAGTTTTGAAATTTTAATTTTTGAAATTTTAATTTTTGAAATTTTAATTTTTGAAATTTTAATTTTTGAAATTTTAATTTTTGAAATTTTAATTTTTGAAATTTTAATTTTTGAAATTTTAAGTTTTGGAAATTTTAAGTTTTGAAATTTAATTTTTTGATTCAAGATTTATTTTTTAAGTCAATTCAACGTTTGGTTTGTAAATGTTTTCGAAAAATTTAACATCTAATATTTTGATTTTTAAGCAATCCAAAGAGAGGTTAGGCGTAGGCAGCAACGGGTGAACAGACGTCCACAACAAACAGAGCGAAGAGGCTTTGAAATTGAAGAGACAGGTTCAGCAAAGACAAAATATCAATGTTTCGGCGTTTTAGATTACAGCACGGGGTTCGGACAGTCAAAACTGGGCGAAAGAATGCCTATGTGCAAGTTCTGTCATTCCATCCATTTCCCTGGACCGTTCTCGTGTTGTAAGCAAGGGAGGGTCTTCATTCCTCCTTTTCCGAAGCTTCCTCCTCCTCTGCAAGCTCTCCTCTTTGATGTGAACGACATCCGTAGGCGCCTCTTTATGGACAACGTCTTGCGCTATAACACTCTCTTTCAATTTGCCTCCATCCAGTACGATCACGCACCGGTCAACAAGTTCGGCGTCCCTGTGGCCAAGGCAAGAGGGGGGGTTCGTCATTTTGCATTGGCGACGCGTCCAAACCGTCCTGGAGCCTTCGGTTTCGGGAACTTCTACGTTTATGAGGGAGAAGAGGCTGCAGACCTTCGTATGCAAAATTTGTACCTTTCTCAGGATTTAGACAAAGAGGTAGATTAACTATAGAAACCATTCTAAACAAACCATTAGTTGGTCTGTGATCTGACAGCATGTCTGGATAGAAACCCCCTGGCGCGCTTTTACAAAACGATGGGACAGCTGATGAAGGAAGAGGAAGAGAAACAACTCGACCCCTACCTTTTGCGCATGAGAATCGTCAACCCAAATGAAATGGATCCCCAACAACTTCAAGTAAGATTACTCTCTCTCTCTCTCTCTCCACTCCCCTTTATTTTTCTGTCTCTCTCTCTGTCTTTTTTCTTCATGAGACGCTTTGATGCTTTCTCTTTTCAATCGCCGCTTCTAGGGGCATCCGGGCATCTACGGTTACAGAAGGGAAGGCGAGTTTACGTCTGTCTTCTTCTCAGCCACCGTCGACCAGCGAGTCCTTCCTCGAGGCCTAAACGTCTACGCTCATTTGGGATTTAACAACGTCCCCCAGCCGCTTTTCCCTTGGATGAATACAGTCGATCCACTGTGTTACCCTCTCCTTTTCCCCCGTGGAGAGCCTGGATGGTCTCCGAGAACCTACACTTACGTGGAGCCAAAGGATTTCGTAGAAACCCTGTCAGCCTTCAAGCAGTTCCGCTTGGATCAAGGGGAAAACGTAGAGGAAACATGGGATTCGGACCACGAACAGACTCGTGTTCACGCTAATACCAGATTGCAAGGGTAGAGAAAATTATGAAATGTCGTATTGAGTTCATTTAAGAGATCCTAATTTGGAAACTAGCGATGATGAGGACGATAACAGTGATGAAGCAGACAATTTCTCCAATTCAGATATCGAGGTAAACAAATTCATAGTTTAAATTACTCTTCATAGCAGGGTTCTAATCATGAATCGGAAGGTTTCATTAGATTCATTGAACGGGGCGGGGAATTGTATCCTGAACGAGACTATGACGAATCTGTGGTTGACACAGCGGAGGAATCCGACAGTGGAGAAGAGGATAGCGCTCACGAAGTAAATCAAATTTTTTAGTAAGTAAAATGAGTATTAGATTGACCAATCCACCCGCCTTCCTCTGGGAACTCCCATGTTAGCCACCAATCCAGGAACACCGGAAAATGACGAAGACCTGCAGAGTGGTAATGTGTCTGATCCAGAGCCCGCAGATTGGGAGCGTCACTTAGAAGAAGAAGTGAGAATTCTATAATATACCCGTAAAATACAACTATTAGGACGACGAGGAAAGTATAAATCGTAGCAGAGATGATGAGGAAATCCTGGATGTTACCGTTGAGCAAGAGGAGCTCCACGAGTTTCGTCGAAAAGTGCGGAAACCAACACTATGTAGTCATATTTTACTTTAGACTCACAGAACATATGTGACTCTGCGCGAATACGCCAATTACATCATGCAGGATAGAACCCGCTTTCGTAACCGAATTTCTGCCGGCGGAAAACTTGGTCAGCTGTTTTTGATCGATCTTTTCACGAGAATCCAACATCGCGAGTACGAGATGAAACAACAGCACAACATGGAACACATGCGATCCACAAAGTATGAGCTGTCAAAAAGAAGATAATTAGTTCCATTTAGGAAAAAGTTTCTGAAAGCTTTTCAAGCAGCAGCAAATCGCAGAAACAGACAGATCGGAATCGTATGCACTATTCCTTCAACCGTTCCTGGATCACCTCGCTACATGCACAAGAAGTTCGAGGAAACCGTGACTATGGCGAAGGAACTCGGACCTCCGGATCTCTTCATTACGATGACAGCGTCACCCAGCTGGCCTGAGATTACGGTATTCGATTGATGTCACGGTTTGGTATTTGGATTGATTAGGATCATCTTGAGCCGGGCCGAACCTGGGCAGATCGTCCTGCCCTGATGAATGAGGTTTTCAAGAGAAAGATGGAACATATGCTTGATGATGTTGTTGGACAAAGGTTGGAAAGCAAAAGCCATACTAGAAAGCCAGGTAGTAATCAAAAAATGACGTCATCTACTAATCCCACAGGTATTTTTGGACCAGTTAAATGGTACGGATACAGCATCGAATTCCAACAAAGAGGTCCTCCGCATATCCATTTGGTCGTTTCTTTGGTTCATCACGTTTCTACCATTCAAGAGGTTTTAGTTTTAGTGGATTGATTTTAAGCTCAATATTAGGTTGATGCAATTTGCAAGGGCGTTATTCCGGTTGTTCCAGAGGAGGATCACCCAGAATTTGAGAAAATACAGAAACTGAGAGATTTTGTGGATAGGTACATGATCCACACTCCTTGCGAAAATCAACCAGAGGTACTTCAGTTATTTGCTAATGGAATTTTTAAAAAAAACGTATATAGGCCTATTGTAACGAAGGTCGAAAGAAGAGCTGGAAGCAGTGCCGAAAACATTTCCCCAAGCCCTTTGCCAATGAGACGGAGCTGGGCGACCGCACCTACCCGAACCTCAGAAGGCCTGATGACGGGGAATTCGTTTGGAGAAAGACGGCCGATGGATCCATGGTGAAGGCCACAAATCAATACGTCGTTCCCTATAATCCCTTCCTTTTGGCCAAATACGAGTGTCATCTCAACGTAGAAATCATTTCTACTCTAAGGGTACTTAAGTATATCTTTAAATACCTCTACAAAGGTTTTGACAGAGCCCTTGTAGAGTGTATTGAGAGAGTTGGCCGTGGTGATGAGGCAGAGGGAATTGGGGAGATGACGTTTGATGGGCACATAATTCACCCCAAAAACACCAAAATTCCACCTGGAGTAAGAAAAGTAAGATGCCTTAAATGAAAACTCATAAGAGAATTCAGCAACGAAAACAGGAAGCGCGTAATCTTCTTCGTAAACACCAAATTCCAACGTAATTGAGGCAAATTATAATACTGCATTAGCTAATTTAGCACCGATGACCAGGGAAACCCGACTTTGGTGTACAATGAGTTTCAAATTGTGGAGGACATGAGAGCTGTCACAGCAAATGAAGCTGCATGGGAAATCGCCGGATACAGACGAAACGGGAAGAGCCACACTGTCGAGTTTCTGAACGTTCACCGTCCCGACGAAGAGCCCATCAGCTTTGAAGAAGATGAAGAGGAAGCCATGGCTGAGCGCCTTCGAACCACCGATGTCAAGAGCAAGCTCAAGGCTTGGTTCGCTCTGAATCAAGCGCATGATCAGAAAGCTAGACATCTCACGTATGACAAAATCCCTAAGTATTTTATATATAAGGATGGGGTTTTTGTGAGAAGGCAGTACGATCTGAGCGATGAAATACTTGGGCGAATCTGGAGTGTGAGACCCACCCGAACGGAGCTCTTTGCCATCAAACTCCTCTGCGAAAATAGGACTAATGTGAAATCCTTCGAGGAGCTGAAAACAGTTGACAGAATACCACATCCTACGTTTGCAGAGGCAGCAGCGGTTAGAATTATTATTTGATTTAGCTCAAAGTTACATATAGGCTCTCGGACTAATGAACTGTCAGACCGAGTGGGAGTACGCAATGAGGGAAGCATCGCTGACCGAGAAACCTCCCGCTTTGAGACGGCTCTTTGTCAGCATTCTCCTTTTCTGCGCGTTGACCAAACCGAGGGACCTCTGGGAGAATTGCAAAGTACAGATCCTTAAACATACACAGATACAGTACACATTTAGAAAGACCTATACCATTGTAGCACTTGGTCAGACGAACAGAACGAGGCCCATGCCCTTTTTCACATTCAGCGTGGACTGGAGGCCCATGGACAAAGTCTCAACGACTTTTCTCTTCCGGGTAGCTGAGTTTTAGAAATTATCACATATTTTCATTTCTGTAGCGATTGATCGAGAACACTTGCCAGCGCCACCGTATTTGTTCTCAATTGACGATCAATTTGGAGAAATTACCGATGAACAGGCGCGTAAACAAGCGAACGACATCGAAAAGGTTCACCTAAACTTTATCCAATTAAGCAAAACATTAGACTTTGACATCTGAACAGCGCCGCGTGGCAAACAGAATCCTTTGATCTCTGGATGACGAAGACTCCAAGAGCTTTTTCATTGAGGCGCCTGGTGGCTGTGGCAAAACTACCATTTACAAGTTCCTATACTATAGACTTACATCCTATGGCAAGAAGGTAGACCATTCAGAGTTCAAAATTAATGAGAAATTAGGTTCTCTCTGTAGCCCATACGGGTATCGCCGCCAGCCTTTTACCGAAGGGTCAAACGGCTCACAGAGCTTTTTCAATTCCGCTTTTGGTAGAAGAGGGTATGCACTGCCAAGTAGACCTCGAGTCAGAAAAAGGTTTGATTAATTTGAAGTAAATTGAATCACAATTACTATTAAAGCCGCTTTTCTGAAACAAGTCGACTGCGTGCTTTGGGACGAAGCCTGTATGACCGACAGAAGGATCTTCGCAGCCGTCGATGAACTCTTCGCTTATCTGAGACCGGAAGAAGAGGGTCATCTTTTCGGAGGAACTCCGTTCATCATGGGCGGAGACTGGCGCCAGACCCTTCCGATCGTCGAGGGAGAAGCCACATTCGGAACAGCCAATTACATCCTGAAGCGTTCCGAGATGTGGGACAAGATCGAGACTCTGCATCTGACCACCAACATGAGGGCTCTCAACGACCCCGACTATTCAGATTGGATCAAGAGTAAGAAATATGCCGTTTTACTGCAAAAAGATGACAATTTAGACATAGGAGAGGGAAAAACTGGAGATTGGGTTGATCTCAATCCAGAATTTCTCAAACAGACTGAGCAGGAAGTAATCATGAACCTTTTTGGAAGAAATCGCATCAGCAAACAAGAAGTCCAAGAAGGTTCATGTATCCTCACAGTGGACAACAAAACCTCCCTGGAGTTGAATGAGAAAGTGAATTTAAAGTTTTTATGTCCAAGAAAGAGTAAACCTTAGATTCTAAAACTTCTGAAGGGAGCGGAGAAGACCTATGAGTCGCGCGATGAGTACGATAAAACTCAAGGCTTCGCAGATGTAGACCCTCGATTGTACAACATGCTGACTCCCAATGGCCTACCGCCCCACGAACTCACTCTTAAGGTAGTCACAATTAGCCATCAGGACTGAACATAATTTTAGAAGGGATGTATTGTTATCCTTCTCAGAAACATCAATGTTTCCCGAGGATTCTGTAACGGTAGCCGACTTAGGGTAGTGGAGCTGAACGAACACGTGTGTTTTGGTCACAATAGTAGCTAACTATAGGATTTTAGACGATTGTATGTGAGCCGGTTGCTAAACCGGGATCTCTCAACCGCATTGTCCTCCATCGAATGGTGATGATGCCTCCCGAGGCCAACTGCCGCGAGATGGCCTTTGTCAGGTGGCAGATACCCGTCCGACTGGCCTACTCCATGACAATAAATAAGGCCCAGGGCCAGACCCTCTCTAAAGTGGGCCTCTTCCTGAGAACCCCCTGCTTTAGCCACGGGCAACTTTATGTTGCTCTGAGTAGGGTGCGATCGTCAGCGGACATTTCCATTGTCAACAAGAGTCACTCGGACCAGAGGAGGACCCGCAATGTCGTCGTTAAGCAAGTTCTTGAATAATCACTGTTGTGCAAAATTTATTGTTATTTTCTTCTTTCATTTGTGAATTATGAATATTCAGAGGCAAGCGCTTTCAAACTGAAACAATTAAACTGAATACACTAGAATTAGTAGTCCAAATAACCGGTTAAAGTCCAAGATATAGGGTCAGAAAAATATAGATATTCAAAGGATGATTTGCGGGCATTGAGGGTGAGAAAGAAACCTTAATTACTCTAATTTCTAACATTTCGCTGCTGACCCCAGCTAGCCGTGCATGTAAATGCAGGCCTCACAGAATAAACTGTGGCAATATTCCTTGGGCTGGGGTCAGCAGCAGTTTACACGTTTTCAGCAAGACGTCAGTACCTAAACAAATAAGAAATAGAAAATGAGTGAGCCAGATGTTGAGTGAGAGAGAGAGTCCAGCAACCGCACCTTCTGCGCTCCTCAGATGCACCTCCTTTCTTCCAGTCCTTCTTGGGTCGCTCCAATCGGTGTCCACAGGCGTACTTCTTCTTCTGCCGCTTCAATCGAGGCTCCTCAGTCGTAGTTCCGTCCCGTTGTCCGCCGTCAGCTGTTGTCGATATCTGAAAATGCAATGGAAAAATGAAGAACATTGAACTTCTCTTTTACTCCGAAGTGTCCGCAAATCTTCTTTCCTCGGTGTCCCAGGCAGCGATTGTTCCTATAAAAAATCGTACTCTTTTAGTTTTTTTAAGTTGCGGAACATATACGGGGAAAAAACCCATCTGGCATTGAAGCAGCGGTGATGGGCGCTCCCTCCATCCTTCTTCGCGCCCGTTCTGTGAACCTCTAAAAAAATTTAAATCTGGGCTCAAAATAAAGTTTTTTTGTTGCAAAAATAACGATTTTTAAAAGACTGATTCGTGAAAATTAAAATTAAATAGCATTTTTAATACTAAAATGAAGTTATTTTAAAGGACTGAGCCCAATTAGATGCGGTAATTCCGTTTCCACGATTTATCACGGACAGTCCTTTAAAAACTATAGAATTTCTCTTTTAAACTGAAATTCAATGATTTCAAAATAACTGTCCGCGATAAATTATGGCTTTAAACTAAAACTCAATAATTTTTAAAGGACTGCTCACGATGAACAACGAATTTAGAGTGAAATTCAATGATTTTAAAGGACTGTCCGAGAT
Organism: Oscheius sp. G VE-2021; assembly: GCA_022343465.1. NCBI lineage: Eukaryota > Metazoa > Nematoda > Chromadorea > Rhabditida > Rhabditidae > Oscheius > Oscheius sp. G VE-2021. The sequence goes on along the minus strand of JAJQXH010000081.1, from coordinate 366,769 downwards.
AAATTATGGATTTTAATTGAAAATCAATAATTTATATATAATTTATATAAAATAATTTACCACACGACCAAAGTTCGATCCCGGTCGGTGCACTGCTTTTTTGTCTAACTCTATTTGACTAATATGATTACTAGAAACATACTGAAGGCATTTTAAACAGTTGAAAAATTAATTGCGCCGATATTTTTTAAAAAAATTCGGTTTTCAAAGACGGGCCGTCCGGGTCGGCTCAAAAAATCCCTCGGACCGGCCCGCCGAGCTGGCCCGTCATTTGAGAACCCTGCTCGATCTCAAAGGAAAATTCAAGCAACACAGCTTCAAAAATATTTTTTTTTGGATGATAAAAGCCAGAACAAAAGCAAGATGACAAGAATCCAATTTTTAAAAAAAATCCTATTGCGGCTTTTATCTGGCTTTTAGCTTACACATGTTATTTGTTGGGAATTTAAAGTGAAATGTGTGAAATTAATTTTTATTTTCAAACGATTTTGAAAATATATTTCTTTAAAATTTTAAACATTTATTATTTTAGTGATTTAAACAAATAACATGGGTAAGCTAAAAGCCAGATAAAAGCCGCGAAAGGAATTTTTTTTTTTAATTTGGATTCTTGTCATCTTGCTTTTGTTCTGGCTTTTATCATCCATAGTTATTCCCTTTTTAATTTTAACATTTTTTAAATATCATTTTCAGAATTTTTTGAAATGAAAATTGACTTCCAGAAACTGGGCTACAGTTTACAATCTTCCATTTTCCTTAAGGTATGGTTTGTTTTGCCTAACATTTTTTTTAAATTTAAATAAAAAAATTTTTTTAAAGTTTAAACTAAAATTATTAAAATAATATTTTTCTTAAATGGGCAAAATTTTTAAAAAAAAAGATTATTTAAAAAAACAGATTATTTTAGTTAAACTACGTCCATTTCATTCAATTTGAACAATGCTGTCAGTTAAGTTATGAAATATCCCAGCAAAGACCGCTAATACAATATTCCCTGGAATGTGGAACTGCGGAACTTCACAAGGATTTTATAAAATGCGACGATTACTCTCTGCCGATTCAAAAATGCTCCAGAATGCTAATTTCAACACGGCTGTTAAGGGTTATGGTGCGTTTTCTCTCCTTTTTAAAACTAATGAACAATCCAAAAGGATTCTTTAAAACCTTTTAAATTAATTTTTAAAATTCAATTTTGAGGTGGATTTCGGAAACGAGGAATACCACTTTCTTATGAGGAACTTTAGATGCATTAATCATATTGCCTTTCATTCGGCGATAAGTTGTTGTTCGCAATATTTTGTGAATGTAGTCAAGGTTATTATAATTTTATCAAAGGAAAAATTGTCTTTTAGGAATTAAAAGTTCCTACTGTGTGGTGGTGGCGTCATGGAGACTACATGGGGTTTGCTGATTTGCCTCTCGATTGTACGGTAGGTTGCAGATATGCACACACAATTATTCACTCACGCATATACATGCAGACACGTGTACACACGGACACGCGCACACATAAACACACTCACGTGCGCACATGTACACTCACACACAATCAGAACTCATACACGCACAAACTCACTCACTCCTACACGCACATACACATGTCTCACAAGTACACACAGAAGATGTACCACCAGGTATAAAGTAAAACACAGCGTTTAGGTAATAGAGGTTTATTGGGTTGAATCACTAAGGATCATAAACGGAAGTGGAAGTGCGGGGGCCGGGCTGTTCCTTGAGTCTCCTTAAGTACGCCCTGGAAACGCAATAGTCAGTTATGTTAGGGTGGTGACTTACGCCCAACGACAGGGGCTGGAAACGGCCGTGACGCAAGAGAGCGCCTCGAGAGAGACGCAGGCAGAGGAATCTGAAATTAAGAATTAGGCGCACGCGACGCTAAATGGCGCATTGCCAAGTGTTCCCCTGTGATGTAATCAGTCTCTCAGAGTCCTTTAGGGACCTTTACACTAACAACACTTGCGTGCTTTTACTTTCTCACGTGCACACGTAAACGCACCGTTTCATGGCCATATTCACACGTTTTCACGTTCACATACACTTCATACCCACGTACACACATACCCATGTATTATAATCACTCACACACTAACACTTTCACACACGCACACAGGCACTCATCCTTTTTCCCATACGCACATACAATAGAGAGAGAAGAAAAAGAGGTCAAGAGACATATAGATAGAAAGATTTAAAAAAAAACACGTACACACGCGCAAATGTACACACACACACTAAAAACGTGCACGCACGCACACACACACACACACACACTAGCACATACATATTAACACAGATTCATATGCGCACATATGCTGGAGAGAGATCAGTAAAACACTTAAACACATATAAATACCCGTGCAAACATACACACGCTCACTTGTTCACACACTCACACACATACACACAATGTTTAGCTGTCAATTGGTAGCGGAAGAGGGTTAACAGCGGAGGAGCTCTGGAATATGAAACCCACTACACTATATGCTTCCGTAACTGATCTTCCAACTATTGAAATTATCAGACAAGTGAAAGTAGGTACTAATGATCACTTTTTCAAACAATTTGCATTTAGGATCATGCAAATTATTCTTCTTCGATTTTATCTATGAAACGGAATTTCTTTGGGGAGCACACTTTTGAATCGGTTGAGGAGGCTCTTCTCCTACTGGGCGACGAATGTAAAGTCTTGCCAGACTTTGTCAGACAGCATTTGTGTTTGTACATGCACATTGATGGCAAAGCTTGGATTGTTACAAGAAAGACGGAAAGAATGCCATTTGCTTTGATTTGCTTTGATGGAAAAGATTTATCCATTGGTCCTTTTCCTTTATGGTTAGAGCCAGTCTTTTTACAAATGACAGCTCCTAATTAAACGACTTGTTCAGTTATACTTCAATGAAACTGTCGATGTTTTCCAATGACTTGGTAAAGGAGCAAAAAAGAAAGAAGACAGAGCAACATGGGGAGTGAAAGAAGACAGAGAGAAAGAAAACAAAGAGAGAAAGAGAGAGAAAACTGAAGTCAAAATCTTATAATTTAAAAAAAACCATTTAAAAACGAAAATAAAAGATCTATCTCAAAGCGAAGGCGTGCCAGAACATTGCAATTTTTCAAATTCAATCGATCAAAGCAAATATAGTCCCAATCAAGAGAGCGTATTAGTTGTACTCGCAATCAATCGATACTTACAGTATTACCAGGGTCTCGAAGCGAAGGCGTGCCAGAACATTGCAATTTTTCGAATTCAATCGATCAAAGCAAATGTAGTACAACAGTTGAACTTCACTTTGGGTGTATACGCCCTCCGAGCTGGCCAATCCCGTAAACAAAACCCGTAAACAAACATCCGCTAAAAGAGACTATACAATAGGCGCAAAAACATTATAATTCTGTACAGTGGTAAGACATTGGTGTATGGCTGAAAAGCCGGACGGCCTCTAGCAGTCATTGTGACTGGGTTAAAGCCCAACCAAGTTAAGTAAAATCGGGGGTGAGGTCAGGAATGGCCTCGTGAGGGTTTTATGTCTACCCATGTGGTGACGTCCCCTTTAGTGAATTTTAAAAGAAAACGAGGGCCGGCCCTATAGGGCTTTGGGCCGGTCCTATAGGGCTCACCATGGGCCCCAGCCCCTATAGGGCCTGGGCCCTATAGGGCTCGGGCCCTATAGGGCCTGGCCCTAAAGGGCTTAGGGCCGGCCCTAGGGCTTTTAGGGCCTGCGCGGGAATTTGGATTTTTTAAAAATAATTACGTAAGGTTTTTGGTTTCCTTCAGTAATTCTCGCCACATTTTTTTTGTTTTTGTCTGTTCTTTTGTTTTATTCCCACGATGTTGTTTATGATGTGATTTTACGGTTATTTGTTAATTTTTTACCCAGTGAAGATGAGGAATAGCAAATTCATATGGTTTCACACCTTTGCTTGCAGCGTGATGAATAGTGACAAAGAGGAGGTGGAGGGTCTTCTTAGGGAAGGAAAAGTCACAAAGGTATGCAATGTTCGTTTGATGTACGGAGGAAGATGTTGAAGGTTCATAAGGGAGGAGGTTACGCCTCACTGTTCTACCCCGATGGAAAGTGTACCGGATTCGCAGAGTGTGGGGTTTGCGCGAAGATCCTGAGGCGAGGAGGGAACCTATCCAGGCACGTTAGGAAGCATGGAGGACGAGTGGACCGAGACCTGGACGAATCCCGAACGGGGGATACCGGTAGGTCATCATTCTATCTTGTATTTTGAAACTCATTTCAGAGCAGGTTCGCACAAGGACCTGTTCCATTTCGCCGTCGGTCAGTACGTGCTCCGAAGCGGGACCGCGTTTTCCCGCGTGGAAACTCCGGAGTTCCGGCAGCTGCTGTCCCAAGTGGCCACCGCAGCGTTAGTGAACGGTGTGCAATTAAAATCGTAGGTTTTTTCAGCAATCCCCGAGATTGCCTTCGGCTCCAGTCGAAACTCGTTGGCTTTCGGTTCTGGACACCGTCTCGGACGTTCTCTCGTTTCAACATGACATTTTCAAGCAGAAAAACGAAGTTTCCCCAGAACTCATTAACTATTGCCACTCGATCACTGGAAAGGTGGAGTATCTCCACGCCCTCATCGCGTGTCTTAAACCCATGAAGGAGAAGATGGCCCAATTTCAGATCAGAAATGTTATTTTGTATCATTCAACATTTCTAGGATGAATCGTCGTTTACGCTACATCGAGTGGGCCCTTTCCTGCGCCAACTTGTTGAACACTTCGGGTATCAGGAACACGATGCCTTGCTATCTCAGGTACCACAGATGTGCCACATCTTCATTTTCCCCCTTCAGATCGAGCGAGTTTTGGCCAAGTCCTGCAAAATCGCAGCCGAAATCATCAGTGAGAAGACCATCAACGAGATGCACCTGGCGGCCATGCTCCTTTCACCCCAGTTTAAAGGATTCAAGAGGTTCTCGCTAGCCGAGAAGAGCATGGTGCGTGTTGCCCAGTTGTGGGAGTATATTTCCAATGACCCGGTTGCCAGCCGGACCACCCTGTCTTTCCTCACTGTCTCTCACTCTCACACCTTGGGAACTACTGTTGCATCGGAGTTTACTGAACTGTACTGAACTATAACTGAACTGAGCGGGTCACCACCGACCCTCAACCGAACGGACACCGGTGGACTGCCCCGAAGGGGCGGGGTCTGGGTCGGAGCGCGTTTACCGCAACACTCCCGGGGGCCAGGGGGGAGGGATAATGCGACACTCCCGGGGGCCAAGGGGGATAATGTAACAGAACAAGAATAATACAACTGAAGTAATTGATTGAATTGCTATAAGGAAGTAGTGAATGAACCGAATAGGACTGGATGTGATTACTGGACTTGGCGGAGGAACGGAGTGATGAGCCAAGGTCTCTCCCGGCGGCGAGGGGGAGAGGAGGACTATTCGACTCACAAAGTACTTTGTTTTTGTACTGTTGTTGGGCGTTGTTCGCAGCTTCTGTAGTTGCACGGTTGTTGAGCGACGTGGAAATGGAGACGGGAGACGGCGAAGAAGATGAACGGCGAAGGCGATGAAGAAAAGAGCAGTTAACAAAGAACTGATGACTGTTTTTTGGGTCAAGACGACCATTTCTGTTCCATTTTGCGACAAACATCTTTCCATCACTGTCTCTTGGTTTGGATTTAGATTTCTCAATCTTAGCTGCCTTCTCCATCTCGTACAGTTTCCTCCCTTTGCTGCATCATTCGGAGAATCCGAAAGAATCGTAAGTCCCTCTCTTCTGTTTTGTCTCTAACTGGTTCGTGCCATCTGGCACTGTCTGTTCGCGGAGCACGTGACGGCTGCCGATGTCTGGCGGCTCCCCTTTCAAGTCCGTTTCTGTGCTCTCTGCTCGCTGCCTTTATCTTGATTGCGGCCTTTTCGTAACTTTGCGACTGGTACAAACTTCGCAATCGACTAAGCACTTTCTCTGTGTAAAGCGTTTTCCATCTGGGCAACCACTGGATCTGGATGAGAAACTGTCTCAATGGCTATGTTCGCAAAATCGATTATGGGACTTTCCTGACTTCCTAGAGGTAGATTAGTAGCTCCATAAACTACGTGTCCTAGAATTGTTCGTGCGATCTGTAATCCTGAGGGCAGTTCTCCTGCCTCTGTTATTTGCACAAAGTCTCTGTACAAGTTCTGACCAATTATCACGTCTGGAGAGTGTAAGCCTCCGTCTGTGCGGTTGTTCACTCCCATGAGCGAGTTTTCTTTCATGAACTGACTATCTTCTAAACTCAACTTAACTGCGGCGAAACTGTTAGTGAGATAGGGTTTGTTACGCAAATTCACTTTGACAGAAGATCCGAAACTGCTTTGCACTTTCAAACTGACAGACTTGCTCTGGATGCCTCCACTACGGGCGATTTTACACATTCCTATCTTGAAAAGATCAAATCAAGTTTTTCTGCAACATCTTCACGGATCATGCTGAGAGTTGCTCCAGTGTCAAAGAGAAAGAGCAGGAGTTCATATTCTCTAGTTCTCTGGTTGTTAACAAATCCTTTGGCTGTCATCAAAACTATCTGTTGCTGCGTTTCTGAACTGACTGAGTGTACATTAACTGTCTGGTAGCCTGGTCTGACCTCATACTGACTTTTCTGAATGTTCTGCTCTAACGGGACCCAATTTTCAAAAGGACCTGGACCGTTTAGCTGGTTATTCTCTGGCACTAGGAAATTTCTCTGATCATGTGTTGTTCTCGGATGCCAGGAATTCTGGGGGAACGTGTTTTGTGCAATTGGTTCGTTCGGTCCCCAATTGCGGTCGACCCCTGGTTGGCGAGAGTGCGCATTTGGGCTGTCCCATTGCATTCGCCGCGGACTTGGCAGGTGTTGCGCTGACTGTTCGGCTGGCACATGATTTTCGGGCAGGGTACCTTTTGTGGTGGGAGACGTGTCGAACCACGACTTGAGAGGACTACAGATGCTGGGGTCATGGAAACGACCACAACTGAAACAACGAGACTTTTCTGAGCAACCTCTAGTCTGGTGACCACCTCGGAAACACACAACACACAACTTTTGTGCCTGAATTATCTTGAAACGAGTCGTTCCATCTACAACCTCTGAACACTCTCTGGGATCATGGGTTCCGTTTTTACAGAACGTACATATCTTATGCGTTATCTGATGAGCAAAGATGGGATCTACTGTTTCCTTGTCTGAATCCGATTCTGACTGGTTATCTCTTTTAGGTTCGCTCTAGATTGATTTCTAGCGCTGTTTCGATTTCGCTCTGCAGAACGTCTAGAAATTCTCCAACTGTGATATCTAGGTCTCTTTTCGTCTGTCTCAGAACTTCTCTCAAAATGTAGTCTGGAAACTTCTGTCTGATGGTATTTACCACAAATGGATTACGCGAGTTGAGCACCTCGATCTTTGTCGACTCCAGTTTGTTAATTAACGCCCTGATCTCGTCCATCGTGTCTGCGCACGTCTGCGGGTTCTTTGTGGCAGCTGGCAGCGCGTTGAGTGCTGCGATGATGTCTGTTCTCTTTGTTCCCGCGCGTTCGTACTAGCGCAAGAGCTGATCGATTATGCGCTGGTAGTTGGCGGGGTCAACCTCGAAACTATCGATGAATACTTTCGCTTTTTCCAAAAGCGCTTCTCGAAGGTGAATCAACTTTTCTAGATCAGAGAGCTGCGAGTTTTCATGAACCTTAAATACTGACCAGAATAAAGTGAAGTTCTGTGAGTTTCCGTCAAACTTTGGAACCTGAACTTTAGGCAGCTTTGTCGAATAGATTTTCGAGCGCTGTGATTTCTGTACGTGTATTTGTTGTCTGAGTGGAATTTTTTGGTTGACACTAGGGGCTGCCTAGTTTCTCCAATTTACCCTAGGATAATGAGGAGTTTTGTAATTTGCCAGGGAATTTAGGGTGAAGTTCGAAGAACTACGAGAATTGACAAACAAAGGCGTTTTCTGTGGCTGAATATTGACCACCAACGGATCATCTGGAAGATATCTGTTTCCCGTAGCCTCTTGTTCCGGATTGAACCTTTCCTGGTCTTGGAACTGATTCTATGGTTGTTGCTGTTCCTGAATTTGTTCCTGAATTCGTTTCTGTTCTCTATTTTCCATCTGTTCCTCTTTCCTCGCATTCAGAGTTTCCCTACTACCTCCTGTCTCATACCCATTCTGGTTTAGGAGCCAGTGTTTATCTCTATTGTTCTTCAGTCTGCATTTGAGTGCTGTCGTCAACTCTACTACTTCACCCACTGTCTGGAAGTGTCCTGCAAGTGCCTCAAGATCTGCTTCCGTTGTCCTTGCTTTCGAGTCGATAATTTTATTCAGAAACTCTTCGACTCGCTCTGCTTCTTTTGTAAGAATATCGATCGCCTCGACTAGGTCACCCTCTACTGTGATACACTGAATCCTACACATCTCGGGGTCCTCTGGGAATTCATCCTGAACTGCTAGCCCTTGGAAGTTCTCGATCAACTTTTCCAGGGTAGTGGCTTTTGGTCTCAAGCCAATAAACAAGATTTGGACAGCCATTTCACAAGGCTGTTTCACTGATCTCTTGTATATGTCAGTAGAACCGGGGATTCAATCACTTCCCGGAAGCGGACAATACTTTGTCTTGGCGGACAATACTTCGCCAGAATACAAATAATGACAAGAAAGAAACAAGAGAGAAAAGGGAAGGAAGAGAAAACGGACCCGGGAGAAAGTTCCCGGCCGATGCACCAAAATGACCCGGTTGCCAGCCGGACCACCCTGTCTCTACTCACTGTCTCTCACTCTCACACCTTGGGAACTACTGTTGCATCGGGGTTTACTGAACTGTACTGAACTATAACTGAACTGAGCGGGTCACAACCGACCCTCAACCGAACGGACACCGGTGGACTGCCCCGAAGGGGCGGGGTCTGGGTCGGAGCGCGCTTGCCGCGACACTATGTCGTTAGAACAATGCTAGACGGTGTTCCCAAGGCCCCACGCACTACACCTTCCCCGGCGAAGAAAAGGAGGCTTCTCGAAGACGACGAGGATGAGCCAGCTGTCGATGAGCTGCTGACCTACTGCGCTATCCCCGCTTCTTCGAAGATTCAAGTAGATTAGTTTTGGAGAACTCACAGACATACATTCCCCAGATTGTTCGCTGTTGCCCGTAAGGTGTTCGTTGTGTGTTGTGTTATTTTTACAACCAGGAAAGTAAGCGCGGCCTTGGCCCCTTCTCTCCTGGTTGCGGCCTTCGGCCGCATCAATGTTAAAACGTTAAATCAATGTTAAAACGGCCTTCGGCCGTTTTAACAGGCGGCCTTCGACCGTTTAAACGGGCAGCCTTCGGCCGCTTAAACGGGAGGCCTTCGGCCGTTTGAACTGGCGGCCTTCGGCCGCGTCAATGGACGGCCTTCGGCCGTTTAAACGGGCGGCCTTCGGCCGGTTGGTTGGATGGGCTTCGCTTGCATGGCACGGTGCAACCGTATGAATGGATGAGAGTGTAGAGAATGAGGGGAAATGAGTCTAAGAATAGCATTCACGTAACGTAGACTCATTGCCTCGACCGGTTTTCCTTTTCCCCTGGAGGAAATGATAGCGTGAGGCTACGCTGATAGACGACACACACACACACACGGAAACCATAGCGTTTTATATAAAAGGATAATAACGATTTCATGATATTTAAAATATTATTTATTTCCAAAGTTTTAAATTCCCGCGCAGGCCCTAAAAGCCCTGGGGCCGGACCTAGGCCCTGTAGGGCCCGAGCCCTATAGGGCCGGCCCTAGGGCCGTCCACCCCTGGGGGGAACTCTGTATCTGTATCTGTATGTCTGTCTCGGTTTCTGTTTTTGTCTCTATCTCTATCTCTTTCTTTGACTGTATCTGTTTCTGTTTTCTCTCTCTGTATCCGTCTCTGTCTCTCTATCTGTTTCTCTGTCGCCTTAGCTTCTGTAGTAGTCAAGTTAAGAGAGAGAGAGAGAGAGAGAGAGAGAGAGAGAGAGAGAGAGAAAGACAGAGAAAGACAGAGAGAGAGAGAGAGAGGGAGAGAGAGAGAGAAACCAGAAAAAAAGAGAAAGTTGAACTCGAAATACACAAAAAACACATTTCCAATGACTTTCATTTGCTTTCGGGGGTACCCCCTTATCGCCCTCTAGGGGTTGTACTCAATAGGGAGGTTCTTCCTGCGGACCATGCCGTCTCCCTGGAACCACTCCCTCCTGAACTGCTTGGCCGCTCCATCAGGCGTATTGGTCCACTCCACAGTGATGCGGTCGTTGTTGGTGTCCTCCTGTCCGAAGGCGAAGGCATCGCAGGAAACGGCCATCAAAATGGCCTCCTTGGGGTCCAGGACCCCACTGCCGGGGTCCACTCCGAGCCTCTTCATGTTGGTCGTCTTGATGGCCCAGCCGATGCGACGGGCCGAGGCGTTGATGATCTTGATGTGGTAGGTGTGCTTGTCGTCGTAGGGCGCGTTGAAGACGATCTTCGAGCCGGGCTGCGTGGTGATGTCTCCGGGAGGCACGGAGTGGGCCATGGCGATGGCAGGAATGAGGGAAGACCGGAGGAGAAGGGCTTTTAAGGGAAAATGGGGTAGGATAATTAGGCGGGGAGGGAGGAGAGAGTGGGGGAAATGAGGAGACGCAGGTCACGTGGGGTACTGGAAAAAGGCATTTGAATGGCTAGGGAAGGTTCTGGAAATGGTCATGGTCTTCATTTCCACAAGAAGATTAGGTTTTCGGGTTGTTTCATTACCAAAAGCCAGCTTTTATTGGGCAAATCAGGTCAAGCAGCCTTTGGTTGCCAAAAAGCGGCCTTCGGCTGCCAAAAAGCGGCTTTTAATTACAAAAAGTAGGTCAAGCGGCCTTTGGCTGTCAAAAAGCGCCTTTAATTGTCAAAAAGCGGTCCAAGCGGCCTTTTGTTGCCAAAACGCGGTTACCAAGTTTATCGTAATCCACCTTGATCATACCGTAACCGGGTCGTGGCTCTAAAAACTACCGTAATCCAATCTCACAGGCTCTTGTAACCCAGAACCCTATACTGTAGCCACCGTAACCAGGAAAACAGTGCATACGGTAAACAGACTGGAATAAGGTAGCTACAGTAATCCAGCGGTATGGTAGCTACAGTAAATATTACACGAAGATGCAGCTACCGTAATCCTATGAGAAAATTGGAGCCACTTTTGGCTACCGTAACCGGAGTATACTGTGGCTACCGTATACCAACCTTCAACGATCAAAGTACGGTAATCAGTTGAATAATGTAGCTACCGTAAGCGGGGTACCGCTTCAGGCAGCCATCGGCCCCTTTTGGTAGCAATAAGGACCCCGATAGAACCAAGACTCCCCCAAATAAAACCAGGTCAGTTGAACATTCCTTTATTATCCTACAGCAACAACAACAACAACTCATCTCTGGCAGTTAGAATTAATCGATAAAAAGAATCAAAGTGGTTAAACGGCGGACAGTGCCAGAGAGGAGAGGCATTCAGTGACAGGACGCAAGTAAGGCAAGTAGGGCCCTAGTGCTCCGCGTGCTGTGGACTTCCGCTCACAGACGGCGGCTGCTGCTGCGGCCGCTGGGAGTGGTTGTGGTGCTTCTTGCGACGGCCTAGCGAACCGAACCAGTTCCTGAAAGATTCCATTTAATTCCACTTTTTTAAACATTTAATATTTATTTAAAAATCAATTTAAAATGTTATTAAAATCAATTAAAAATATAATAAAAGAGGCAAAAAATTTGGAACGCTTCACGAATTTGCGTGTCATCCTTGCGCAGGGGCCATGCTAATCTTCTCTGTATTGTTCCAATTTTAGTATATGTCCATTGGTATGAACGAGACTGTGGAAAACGCCGCGGCTTATATGACCCACCTCCCGGGAGGCGCCGATTACATACGGGTGCGAGTCGCGGCCAATTAGGACAGCGGCTGGGTCATTTTCGGCGCCGTATTCAAACACCTCGCACCCGTATCGAATCGGCGCCATCCGGGAGGGTGGTCATATAAGCCGCGGCATTTTCTACAGCTTCGTTCATACCAATGGACATATACTAAAATTGGAACAATACAGAGAAGATTAGCATGGCCCCTGCGCAAGGATGACACGCAAATTCGTGAAGCGTTCCAAATTTTTTCCATTAAAAAAATAAAAAAATTTCTCGTTTTTGATTTTAAAAAAAATTTAAATTTAAAATATTTTTTTAAAATTAATGAATACATTTTTTCTAATTTTTGATTATTAAACAAATTAAATATAAATAAAACGAATGTATTTATTTTAATGATTAAAAAAATTTAATTTAAATTTATTTTCATTTTTGATTATTAAAAATATTCTTTTAAATTTAAATAAAACAATCTAAAAATTCACTAAAATGTTTTTTAATATAATTTAAATTTTTATACTAATTAAAATAAAATAAAACTAACAGAGGACAGAACCAGGATTCGTTCTGGCGGCGGCGGCGCCGCATCTTCTCGCGGTAGACGTCGGCGACCACTTCTCCGGGCATCTTGTCGAACTGCATGTCCGACAAATCTTCCTCCTGAAGTTACTGATTTTTTAAAAATTGTTTTTAAAAATAATCTTTAAATTACAATTAAAAATAAAACTGACTTTAATAGACGCCAGACGGTCGACGAGGACGCTCATAGTGCTGCTGTTCGGGTCGCATCGAGACATGGCACAGGTAACCTGAAATTGGAATTAGACCTTTAAATGGTAAGATTAGACCTTCAAATCGCACAGTTATCCCTTTAAATCATCAAAAATCGATTACCTGGAAGAGCTTTTTACGGTCGAGGGTGGGGGCGTTCTGGGAGATGAACCTGTCGCAGCGGGCGATCACAGGCCGCATCTCGAAGCGGTTGGCACAACGGAGAACCAGAGCCACGTTGGCTGCTAAAATATCGATTTTAAAGTATTTAATTGTATTTTAGATGAATTTATGTATAATTAAATGTAATTTAAATACACTTTATAAGTGAAAACGACCAACTTGTGAGGGGCTTTCTCATGGGGCAGAAGAAGATGCAGCGGAAGAACTCGAGCATCTCTACGTAGGAAATGTCGTCTATGTGGAGTCGCAGCCTCGGCTCCTCGCCGTAGCAGTAGTCAGCGAACCAGGGAGACAGCTCGGACAGCCAACCGGCATTCAGGTACCTGGAAATGGTGCAATTAATTAACAAAAAGCAGCTGACAAAAAATGTAGACCTTCAATTGGTAAAGTTAGACCTTTAAATCTTAAAATTAGGCCTTTAAATCGTAAAGCCGGTCCTTTAAAATGTAAAGGTGAACCCTTAACTGGTAAAGTTAGACCTTTAAGTCGTAAAGGTAGACCTTTAATCGCTAAAGATAGACCATTAATTAATCGAACAATTAGACCATGAAATCGTAAATGTAGACCTTTAAATACTAAAGTTAGACCTTTAAATGCTAGTTAGACCTTTAAATCGCGAAAATAAGTCTTACATGGAAAATCCATCGATGAGAATCTCAAAGTTTCGCACGTTCGTCGGCTGGGAGAAATCGTCGTACTGCGACTTGGTGACCATGATTTCATCGTTCATTCTTCTGCGGAAGTTGGAACCGAACACGCTCCGCTGAAAAATCGATTTAAACTTTTGATTTAAACAAAAAGTGAGTCAATGATGCAACTTGTATGTATAAATTTAATTTAAAGAATTTTTAAAAAGAAAGCAACAGACCAAGGAATCGCCGAAACCCATGGCAGGTGGGGAAGTAACGAAAGTGAAGAATGACCACTTTGGCAAAGAAAGCCAACACTTTAAACTTTTATTCTAATTAGCCAAAATTTATATTCTAAGTAGCTGATACGGCTTGAAATTGCCTCGGACGGAAATATTCTAATTCTGAGGATTTTTTGAAACTTTAATTAGCATAATAATGTCACACTTCCGGCCATTTCGTCCTCGGCGCAATTTCCAAGCCAAATTCCACCAAAACACCTCAATTTCTTACTTTCTTATACTGATAATTACTTTACAAATCGATTTATAAAGTTTATAAACTTTATAAACCCCCAAAAACCTTGAATATAGCGTTTAAAAACATGAAAAATCAACCAAAACCATGGGAAAATCCTACTAGAAAGGGACCCAAAATTTGAAACCCAGAAGTTTCAGACAATCTTCGTGTCGGGACCCAAAAAAATTGACCCATTTCAATTTCCTTTGAAATTTCATGTATTTTAATAATATTTTAGTCGTTTTTGTTGAAAATTTGGTTGAATTAACTAGCTTGACAATTTGACAAATTTAATGTTTTTGTTATTTTTGTTTATTCAGTTTGTATCAACAAACCAAGCGCTGCCCGGTGTTTAGCGCAATCTGCGCCCCAGCTGCAAAATCTCGTGGGCGCAGTCCTTTGAAATTCGGTTCAAATGTGGCTTCCCATTTCCTTGTTTTCTTCTCTTTTTTGTTTATTTTGTAATGTTTTATTACAAAATTTAAATAAAAAAGTGGAATATTGTATATTTAAGCGATATTAAATGAATTTACGGTTTCAGTAACTCGATTTGGACCGTACTTTATGACCAAGCACGTTTTCTGAAAGTCGTCGCAGATTACCAACGGCAGGGGATGAGAGAGCCCCATAATTCGCTAAAGCGGCCGGTTGCAAGCCAGAAAAGGTGATTTTTTGATAAATTCATTGATTTATTCATAAATCTTCGAATTATTCACAAAAAATACCGTGTTTTAGCTCTTTGTCCGATTCCTTCGAAGATGAGCAGATCGAATGGGATACTTCAGAAACGCCAGCAGGAGAAGAACAACCGACCACGTCTGGTTGGTAAGATTTGCTTATTGCATGAATAATGGCTATTTTAAAGGTCCGGCGGTCCCGCCCTGTTTTCCACAGCTTCGAACAAGAAGATCCCGGTGAAGGAGTCCTCCCTGGACGCCATGCGCAAGAAAATGAGGCTGGACGACGACATGGGCTCCTACTCGCAGTGGCAAGTCAGTTTCTATACCTCATATTCTAATTATATATTCAGGGTCACTCAGAATGATACTAGTAACATAAATGGAGAAATACTACCGCCTCCCAGGTAAATAGTCCTTTAAAAATTGAAATAAAATATCGATTTTTAGGATAATATCTTCATTTCGAACAGCCGGATTGAAGCCGATCGCTGTGAGCGATGCGGCGATGAAGAGGGCGAGGGAAATTGTGGATTCGGCTGACGACGATGTGGGGATATCGATTCCTAAAGTGTACTGTAGTTTCCAGGAATCGATTGATAAGACGTGGTTTTTAGAAATGGATTGCGAAACTCGGGGAATAAGAGAGGATTCGTTTCGCCGTTGCTGACGACACAGAAAGGAGCAGAAATTGAGAAGAAGTGAGCACCAGAAGGAGAAGAACAAAACGAGGAGCTGCGGATCAATTGAGCGGCCTTTGGTTGCCATACGGCGGTTCAAGCGGCCTTAGGTTGCCATAAACTCTACAAGCGGCCTTTGGTTGCCAGAAAGCAGTCCAAGCCGCTTTTTCTGGCGACCTCAGGCCGCTTTGCGCTTTTTCCGGTGACCTCAGGCCGCTTTCCGCTTTTCTGATGACCACAGGCCGCTTTCCGCTTTTTTGGCGACCTCAGGCCGCTTTCCGTTTTTTTCTGGCGACCTCGGGCCGCCTGCTTTTTCTGGCGACCTCAGGCCGCTTTCCGCTTTTTTGGCGACCTCAGGCCGCTCCATTTTGTTCAATTAGACTTTTAAATCCCTTGTTTTCAGATCTCTCTCCGACTCTTTCGACGACGATTTCTCTCCAGACGACTTCTCCCCCTGCGACAATCCACCATCAACCTCCTCTTGGTAATTTCCCTGCATTCATTTGCATATTGCCCTATATTTTAGGTCAGGAGGAGTGGCCCTGTTCTCCACAGCTTCGAACAAGGAGATCCCCGTGAAGAAGGAGTCTTTAGAAGTCATGACCAAGAAAATCAAGGAAGATGATATTTCCTCTTTCTCCCAGTGGTAAATCCCTTTTATTTGCTTTTTGAGAGAAGTTTTAGGGTTCAACAAGATGTCAGCGACACGGAAGGATCGAATGGAGTGGTTCTGCCTGTTCTACCGCCTTCGAGGTGCAATATTCATAATTTTGGTGCTCACAGGCCCGGATTTCTGGCAATTTTGGTCGGCCCTTGTCTGTCAGTCCACCCAAATTTGTCCCATAAATTACTAATCACACGACCAGGGTTCGATCCATTTCGGTGCACTTCTTTTTGTCTAACGCTATATGACTTATATGAATACTAGGAGGAGATTTAGAGCATTTTACACTATTTAAAAATTAATTGCGTTTTTTTAATTCTATTTTTATAGCTTTAAAGAATCCTCAATTTTCGCCGAAAACTATTTGATAATGAATTTTGAAAAATAGCTAAAACATGATTGTTGGCACTTATTTCTGGAAATTAATAAATGTGTTTTTTTTAAAGTTGAAATCTTAATTTAACCTCCGTAATTTTGTATTAATGAAAAAAATGAAATTGTTTCAAAATAAATTAATTGCGCGGAGCGCGTAGCGCACCGCGGTGGTTTGATTCCTCTCCGCTGCCTAAAATGGCGATGTCTCCCGTCGCCTGATTATAATGTTGTTACGGGCGAACAAATAAAGCTACGTTAACCAAATTTTGGCAGGTGGTCGGAACTGTAGATATCTTGGACCGCGCCAACTTTTAGCCAATTTCGTTGAAAAAGAAACGAAAGCGAGCCAAAAACGCGATTTTTAACGGGCAGCGCGGCGCCCCCTTGGTGTAGTGGTGAACGCATTAGACTCTAAATCTGCCGATCCGAGTTCGAATCCCGCCTTTGGCAATCCTTTTTGTTTGTTATAAAAACGTGTTTCTACGTATTTTGGAGTGTTAGATTTTTGTTTTCACCTTCAAAAGTTTTTTATTTGCCTAGTTTGGGGCGCCACTTTCCCCAGGGTGGGTTTTGGGGTTCAATTTATATAGGATGCAATGTTTTTTTTGTGAAATGACTTTATAATTCAAAGAATAATTATAAAAAGAGAACAATTCATGCGTGAAAAAGCGAACCGCAAAAAGGGTGGGTGGTTTTATTCCTCATCGTATAAAAAGAGAACAATAGAAATGTTAGAAGGCTATAAAAAGAGAACAATAAATTTTTAACTGGGCGAACTTTTCAAAATCCCAAAACCACCTCTGGCGTGTGCATAATGTTACATAAGAAAATATTTTGCTAATGCTCATACCATATCAACCAGTTCGGCTGAATTTGAAGATATTATGCCAGAGGTGGTTTTGGGATTTTGAAAAGTTCGCCCAGTTAAAAATTTATTGTTCTCTTTTTATAGCCTTCTAACATTTCTATTGTTCTCTTTTTATACGATGAGGAATAAAACCACCCACCCTTTTTGCGGTTCGCTTTTTCACGCATGAATAATATTAGAATCCAGTATCCCCCTCCTTAAATTACGAATCACACGACCAAGGTTCGATCCTGGTCGGTGCACTTCTTTTTGTCTAACTCATGTTGACTACTATGAATAAAAATCATATTTAAGGCATTTTAAACATTTTAAAACATAATTACACTACTTTTTATTTATTTTTTTATATTTTTTTATTCAAAAAAGTATTTTCTTTGAAAAAAAAATCGAAATAAAAAAAATATTAAAAATTTAAATAAATTTTTTAACCGTTTAAAATCCCTTAAATATGTTCCTAGTATTCATAATAGTCAAAGAGTAGACAAAAAAAGAAATGCACCGACTGGGATCGAACCTTGGTCGTGTGGTTTTGTAATTTATGGGACAATTGGGGTTTAAGACATTTTAAAGAGTTTAAATTTTTTTTAATTTAAAAAAATAATTTTCTCTTTTAGGCGTCCCTACTCCTTCCAAACGGCCGGTTGCAAGCCGATCGCCGTCAGCGAGGCTGCCATGAAGAGGGCCAGGGAATTGGTCCAATCGGCTGAGGAGGACAGCGAGAATCTTGCACTGAAAGCCACGTAATTAATCAAACGTTTTGTTTCAAATTACGGTATTTAGGCCTGTTCCAATGGTGACTCCCGGCAACAAACGGGGATTTCTGTCTCCGCTGGTCACTTCAGGGAACAGTAGGATTCCAGGCAACAGGTGCGTAAGTGGGAATCGTTGGTTTTTATTCAATCCAGTCGTTTAGTTCCCTGATTCAAGGAGAGAGGGCTGGTTTGAGGAGGGATTCCGGGTTCAAGACGCCGATGAGAAGGGCTTCTTTCCAGTCCCCGATTGTGGGAAGACAAGAAAGTGGAGTTAGGAGGGAGGAGAATGGAAAGAAGGCCCCGGAAGCGCTGGATTTGACTCCAAAGTCACGGAAATCAGTTGGAGGACTGCCAGGAAGAGGGATTTCTGAGCCGGCGACGCCTGGGCCGACGATTCCGGCGGTTACACCAGCTACGCCGGAAACACCGAGTGTCTCCATTGCGAGGACACTGGCCACGACGAGTATCGGCACACCCGGTTAGTTAACACGCGGAAAGCGGCCTGAGGTCACCGGAAAAGCGGAAAGCGGCCTGAGGTTGCCAGAAAAAAGCGGCCTGAGGTTGCCAGAAAATAGCGGAAAGCGGCCTGAGGTTGCCAGAAAAAGCGGAAGGCGGCCTGAGGTTGCCAAAAAAAGCAGAAGCCGGCCTGAGGTTGCCAGAAAAAGCGGAAAGCGCCCTGAGGTCACCAGGAAAGCAGAAGCGGCCTGAGGCTGCCAGAAATAAGCGGAAGTGGCCTGAGGCTGCCAGAAAAAGCGGAAAGCGGCCTGAGGTTGCCAGAAAAAGCGGAAAGCGGCCTGAGGTTGCCAGAAAATAGCGGAAAGCGGCCTGAGGTTGCCAGAAAAAGCGGAAGGCGGCCTGAGGTTGCCAGAAAAAGCGGAAAGCAGGCTGAGGTCAGCAGAAACGCGGAAGGCGGCCTGATGTCACCGGAAAACAACAAATTATTTTGAAACTGAAAAAAACACTGGATAACACTTTTGTGTTGATTAATAGCTATTTTTGCAGTTAAAAAATTAACTTAAAATTATTTTAAATTGATTAAAAACTATTTAAGAACCCTATAAATTCATGTTTCAGGATCTCCCTTCTTCTTCCTTCCAGCCGTCTTCATTCCCCTCTCCCAACTGGCAGAAATCGGCAGCCAGACTATAGGTAATTGTCCCTATATTCTAATTTTCTTCTGCTGGAGACCCTTTTTAGACCCTCTTCTAATTTAGAATTACTAAATATGTTCTTATAAAAAGTAAAAATTTTATTAAAAAAATACTTTTAAAATATCTTTAAAATTGTTTTAAAATTTCATTTTTCAGACGTAATCGGCGTGGTTGACGACGTTCCCAAGAAGCAGACTCTGAAGAGCGGTCTGGTCCAAATCAGCTTTCTTCTGAAGGACGATTCTGGTGGCTCCACCGTCCGCTGTGACGTCTTCCGCCGCTCCGATCCAGGGCCTCTGAATCAGGGAGACATCGTCCAATTGAGATGCGTCTCCTGCAAGAAAATACAGGGTTTGTCTATTGTTTTTGGGCCTTAAATTCAAATTTTATACGTCTTAGACCTTTAAATTTTATATGTTCAAACATATTTACTGTAATTTTTGGAGGCTTTTAGACCTTTAATTTGAATTTTTCTTTTAATTTATGTAATTTTATATAATGATTATATTTTGTTATATATTTTTTAGGGAAGACTACGGTAAACGCGGTGGTGAAGAGCGGATTGGAGATAAATCCAAAATGCCAGGAGGCTGAGAGAATGAGGTCTTTTCTACGAGGAGATACGATTGAGAAGCCGATTTCTCCGATTGAGCTGCCCCCTCTGCCGAAAGTCGACAATTTCTCATGTGAGCAAGCCGGAAAGCGGCCTGAGGTCATAAAAAAAACAGAAAACGACCTGAGGTTGTCATAAAAAAAAGAAGCGGCATGAGGTTGCCAAAAAAAAAAAAAACGAAAAACGGCCTATGGTTGCCAGAAAAAGCGGAAAGCGGCCTGAGGTTGCCAAAAAAAGCGGAAAGCGGCCTGAGGTCACCAAAAACTACCGTAATCCTTAATATTTTCTTCTTCAGACGGCGACCTGAAGTGCGTTGAACGCCTGAAACCATCGGACACTGAGATCGTAGTGAAGGGACATCTACACGAGATAAGAAAGGATAGCATGACCTACCTGGGGTGAGTTTGATCTACTATTTTTAATTGTTTTTTTTTTTATATTTTAAAAAAATTTAAATTTTTTTAAATTCAGTAGTATTTTACTAATATAATTAATTTAGGTGTGTCAGTTGTAAGCGGAAAATCAAGCCCTGCGACGTGAACGAGGACATTACGTGTCTCCGCTGCAATTCCTCCGAAATCCGGCACTTTTTCGCAGTCAGAGTGAGTTTTTCTAAACAAAAACGTTTTTTTTAATATTAAAAAAATTATTATTTAAAATTGTATTTTAATTTAAAAAATTTAAACAAAACCTTCTCAAAAATATATTTTAGGCGCAGGTCTTCGACTTCAGCGGGATCCTCAACGTGACCATCTTCGACGAAGTCTTCTCCCGGCTTATGGAGGAGGACGCAGATGAAATTGCGAGGTTACAGAAGTACACTCCGGACCGGCTCAATGAGAAGTGAGGACCAAAAGGCGGTCCAAGCGGCCTTAGGTTGCCAGAAAGCAGTTAAAGTTGCTTTTGGTCGCAAAAAAGCGGTCAAAGCGGCCTATGGTTGACCAAAATCGGTTAAGCGGCCTTTGGTTGCCAAAACGGTCTTTAATTGAGAAAAAACAATTCAAGCGATCTATGGATTCCAAAAGGCGGCTTTCATTTGCCAAAAAGCGGCCTTTGGTTGCCGAAATGCGGTCCAAACAATTGTCAGTTCTCATATTCTAATCATCCCCTTCCAGGATCTTCGCTGTGGAATTCTCGAAGCCTCGTCTCTTCTGCCTCCGCCGACTGAACGACGACTGGCAGGTGGTGGACTTCAAAGAGCTGGACTACGCCTCCTTCAACGAGTACCTCGGCCGGACGATCCAGAAGAAGGGCTACCCCATCCCCAAGCCCCTCTCTTCTTGACACATTCCTCCCCCGTTTCCATAATGTTTGATCTATCCTGTGCAAAAATATCATCATTTCGAGTGAGAAAATCATTATTTCTCAATCTAAATTAAGAGAGAAAATACCATCTTTCCCTCTTCTTCTTAAGCTTGGATTGGTATTTGTACCGCCCGCGTTGTCCGGGTTACCGTGTTTACATCTGCCTCTTGTGTGCTAATTGGGATTGCAGGGAAGCTGAGATGTCGCACGGACACTCCCACAATGGACAGGCCTGCGGAGGACATCATGGAGAGGAGCAGGGCAGCTCCCAGGAACAGGCTGGAGGCCTCAATATGCAGGAGGTGAGCTAATTAGGACCTTTTTGCTTTATCTCAAATTAAAGCGCTTGAAATGTTATCCAAGAAAATATATAACAGTTTGGAGTCTAAATGCGTTGTTTTGGAGAAATCTGCATATGAAATGCCATTTCTGGCCATTCCAGGCGACACCTGGGGATATCCGGCATTTTAACGAACTGCGTGCACGGTGTTTACGCGGTCCTATCCATCGGTTATCGGTTTTTGGTCGTCGCTTTTGAATTTTCAATGTTCCCGCCTGAAAAGACGCAGAAAACTCTTGTTGTCTGACATGGTAGCGCCGCTAGTTTCACACCCGTACGAGATCGGAGGCCGCGGCAAGGGTAGTCCCGCATACAGTAATTAGCATTATAGGCCAATAAAAGCCGCAAAGAGGTCCCTGATGGTTCCTTTAAAGAGCTTATTGTATTTAAAGCATTATTTATTAAGACACTAATAAAATGCTTATATAAGTAAGAGTATTAATAATTAGATATTTATTTAAATACAATACAATACAATACAATTTATTCCGGATCACGGCTGAATCGGAGAGATCTTGAGCGGATAGTTTTGCTCTAGCCGGCGGGTCCCAGTGCTTCTTGTGTAGGCAGACGTTGAGCGAAGGCGCTTCTGTTGTCCAGTCTCACAGCAACAAGGAGTAGTGTCGATGACGGTCCCTCCTTGACGAGGTTCTGGGACCGGATTCAGCTTGTTAGCGGAGCGAATGAAGAGCCGACCGCTCGGTAGTGAAGACTTAGCGTGAATTTAAATATTATTTAAATATTTGATAAAAATTAAAGAACCGGCATCTTCCACAATCACTGCGGTTAACACCTCTAAAGCTTTTCCCGCTTTTTCTGGTGACCTCAGGCCGCTTTCCGCTTTTCCGGTGACCTCAGCCCGCTTTCCGCTTTTTTCTGGTGACCTCAGGCCGCCTTCCGCTTTTTCTGGTGACCTCAGGCCGCTTTCCGATTTTTCTGGCGAGAAGCAAACGTTCCTACTATTCTTAAGGCAGTAAGGCATCGAATGGGCTGTGATCGACTAAACACAAATTTTTAAAGGACTGAGGGGATACAGAAATCGTTCCGAAGTGCTCAAGTGGGCAACTGAGTTCATAAAAGTACCTATTTTTCAAATTTTAGAATCTAATCCCCTCTATTTCCAGATGATGGCTCTGGCCCGTCAGATGCGCGAGGTGGACGTGGTGGACCCCTCCATGAAGGACTACCCCTTCTGGGACACGCAGCCGGTGCCCAAGTTCTCCGAGAACGTCGACGACGCCACCAACACCTTCATCGAGCCGAATCTGCCGGTGGACAAGGTCCGCGCCGAGCCCTACTCCCTCCCGGACGCCTTCCTCTGGTCCGACATCGACCTGGCGAATGAGGAGCAGCTGAAGGAACTCTACACCCTCCTCACCGAGAACTACGTGGAGGACGAGGACAACATGTTCCGATTCGACTACTCCGCCGAATTCCTCATTTGGTAGGCCTTTCCTTCCTCGTTCTAACGAAACGGTTCTCACGGGCCGGCGGGCTTTTTGAATTAAAAAAAACTTTTTTTATTTTATTAAATCGGGCTAGGCCGCCGAATTGTTTTAATTGAAATGTCCACCCTCTTTTTAAATAATAAATTTTTTTTAAAATCATAATAATGATTGAAAAAATATTTAAAAATATTTTTGTAATAAGTATAATACAATTTAAATGTTTATTTTTCGATATTCACGGAGATGTCTGAAAATAAAAACATGATCTATTTTAGAATTATTTATTTAAAAATTAAAGTTTTAATTATTTAAAAAATTAGGTTTTATTTATTTGAAAAAATTTAAACCATTGTTTATATTGTTATTTACAAATAGAATGCAAAAATATTAATAAACATTAAGAATTTTAATTAAATAGATTTGCCTGAAAATGGAACAATATACTATTTAAATAGTTTTTAGAAACATGTTTAAAAACATAAACTTTTTTTCAAACATTATTTTGATTGTATAAAATAAATTTTTTAATAATTTTAATTCAGTTTAAAAATTTAATTTATGAAATTAAATTGAAATGTTTGGAAAAATATTTTTTTTTATAAAAAAAAAGGTCAGAATGATATCGCTCGGTTGTTTTAGTCAGCATACGGCAGAGGATTCTCCCGTATTAAAGCTCGGCCTAATATTGTCTTCATTCCTTTTTGGCCGCGGCGGGGATCGAACCCTCGACCTCTGGCGTCCTGCGCGCCACAAAGCAGTCTGCAACGGAGGGCATGGAATATTGGGTGAAAAAGCGCCTTAGGAAGTTGGGCGCCGCCGGAATTACAGCCTTTTGTGGGTTGAAGCCAAGCGGCTGGAAATTTCGCACTTTTGAATTTTTTCGGCCTAGCACGATCTAACCAAATTTTAAAAAGGTTTGAATTTTTTTAAAATCCAAGTTTAAAATTCTTTTGATTTTTTTAAAAGATTTGAATTTATTTTTAAAATCCAGAAATTGAGCTGGCCCACATTTAATTAAAGGTAATTTTTAATTTTAATTTTTTTAAATTGGGTTTTTAGAGACATGCCGGAAATAAAAATGGGAAGATGACAACTTATCCGCCCGTTGTTTACTAAAGTTTATATTTTCAGGGCTCTGAAGGTCCCCGGATGGTTGACCAAGTGGCACTGCGGAGTGCGTGCCAAGGCTTCCGGCAAGCTGGTCGCCTTCATCTCCGCCGTCCCGCAGACCCTCCGCGTCTACGACAAGGGCGTCAAGATGGTCGAGATCAACTTCCTCTGCGTCCATAAACGCCTCAGGTAGACTCTCTTTCTCTGTCTCTCTCTAACGCTCTCTCAGACGAAACGGCCTGAGGTTGCCAGAAAAAAGCGGAAAGCGGCCTGAGGTTGCCAGAAAAGCGGAAAGCGGCCTGAGGTTACTAGAAAACGCGGCCTGAGGTTGCTAGAAAACTGGAAAGCGGCTTAAAATCAATGAAAAAGCTTTTTTCAGGTCGAAGAGGGTGGCTCCTGTGCTCATCCGCGAGATCACCCGCCGTGTGAACCAGCAGGGCATCTTCCAGGCCGCCTACACGGCCGGCATCGTGATTCCGAAGCCGATCGCCGTCTGCCGCTACTGGCACAGGTCGCTGAATCCGAAGAAGCTCATCGAGTGCAAGTTCTCCCATCTCTCGGCCAAGATGACCCTCGCTCGCACCATCAAGCTCTACAAACTGCCTACTGTAAGTAAAGAGATAGAGAAAGGACTTTATCTCAAATTAAAGATCTTTAAAAGTTAATTTAGAAAATATATGACAGTTTTGGGCTTAAAAGCGTCGTTTTGGAGAAATCTGCGTATGAAATGCCATTTCTGGCCATTCCAGGCGACACCTGGGGATATCCGGCATTTTAACGAACTGCGTGCACGGTGTTTACGCTCGTCCAATCTATTGGTTTATCGATTTTTTGCGTCACTTTTGAATTTCCAATGTTCCCGCCTGAAAAGACGCAGAAAACTCTGGTTGTCTGACATGGTAGCGCCGCGAGTTTCACACCCGTACGAGATCGGAAGTCGGGGTAATTGTAGTTCTGACGCATACAGTAATGACTCCTGAAGAGAATAATTGCCATTTTTCAGACCCCCGTGACACCTGGCATCCGCGTTCTGCAGGACAAGGACATGGCCTCGGCCCACAAGCTCCTCAACGAGCACCTGAAGCAGTACTCCCTGGCTCCGGAGTTCGAATTGGAGGACTTTAAGTACATCTTCCAGCCCAGGGACAAGGTCGTCTACTCCTACGTGGTGGAGGTAGGCTCTCTTTCTCTCTCTCTCTCTCTCTCTCTCTCTCTAAGAATCTAGGTTTAAGATTGAAAATGGTTTATTGCCACGCCACTCCACTGTTTCACCGTCCGTTGCCCATCTGCTGTGTTGGCTGGTTCCCCTGAGCCAATGCATTGAGTCTTTGGATTCTGTAAAAGTCCTCCCTCGAGGCGAACATTTCCCTCGAATTCTCTTGAGAGTAAAAGTAGCCGTAGTTATTCATCTGCCGCCTAAAATTATAATTTATTTAGATTTTAGTTAAATATTTTAATTTTTTTTATTGAAAAAGTAGTAAAACTCACCCTGGTTGGTCAAAATAGGCTAGATTTCCCTGGTTCAACTTCAAATTACCCGCGTTGGCAGGATTTCCCTGTGGGAAACATTGAGAGAAGGCGATGAGGCACAGGAAAGAGACGAAGGAGATAAAGGAGGGCATTCTAAATCTAGTTTTATTGATTTTTAGGAAATTTAAAAGAAAATAAATGAGAAAAATGATGGAATTCTGCGACTTTTCCCTTCGTTTATAGTTCCCAAGTGTTCTCTGAACTGCGAGAGAGTGTGTGAATTGAGGAGACGCAGAGATCAAACAGTTTCTTTGGCAATACGCAAATGAATGGCAGCGGAAGTGGACTAAATAAACTGAAAGATCACTAGGAAACCTTGTCTGATTTGTTCCCTAGCGATGTTATTCCAACCAAAGGCCGCTTGAACCGCTTTCGGCAACCAAAGGCCGCTCGGAGAACGTTTCCATAAAATTTTCATTTCAGAACAACGGCAAGGTGACGGACTTCGTCTCCTTCTACAACCTGCCGTCTTCTGTGATGCAGCACCCCACCCACAAGACCATCAACGCCGCCTATCTCTACTACAACGTGGCCACCACCGTCCCCCTCAAGCAGCTCATCAACGACGCCCTCATCTTTGCCACCCTGGTACGTTTCTAAGATCGCTTTCCGCTTTTTCTGGCGACCTCAGGCCGCTTTCCGCTTTTTCTGGCGACCTCAGGCCGCTCTTCGCTTTTTCTTGCGAACTCGGGCCTCTTTCCGCTTTTTCTGGTGACCTCAGGCCGCTTTCCGCTTTTTTTGGCGACCTCAGGCCGCTTTCTGCTTTTTATCGCAACCCCTCAGGCCGCTTTCCTTTTCAATTTTCAGCCCTTTTGGCCTACCGTTCAACCCTTTTTTGACCTACTTTGGGCCACTTTTGACCTACTTGTGGGCTTCTTTTGACCTATCATGCTGTCAATTTTGACCTATTAGTCGTTCAATTTGGAAAAAGAGGCTTAAAATAGGTCTCAAAAAGTAGGTGAAAATTGAGAGAATATTGGTAAAAAATGTAGATCAAAATTGACAGAACGATAGGTCAAAAGAGGTCAAATTGTAGGTCAAAAGTGTATTGTTGAAATTGAAAATTGATCTATTATTTGGTCAGTTTTGATCTACCTTTTTAGCTATTTTGGCCTACTTTTCGGCCTCTTTTGACCTACCTAACCCCTTCATTTTCAGAACGGCTTCGACGTGTTCAACGCCCTGGATCTGATGCAGAACAAGGACCTTCTGGAGGAGCTGAAGTTCGGCATCGGCGACGGAAACCTGCAGTACTACCTGTACAACTGGAAGTGCCCCCAGATGAAGGCC
>JAJQXH010000081.1:332500-335000 GCA_022343465.1 Oscheius sp. G VE-2021 | reverse complement strand
TGGCGTCGGATCGAAAATGACAGGCTTAAAATGACAGGCTTTTTGTGGTTTATCTCTTAAACAAATTACTATTTTTATGTATATTATTTTTACATAAATATAATTTTTAGTTCCTGGTCTACCATTTTTGCATATATATTTTCCTTTTACCCCATTTTCTGCCCTTTCGATGTCTAATTCCCTGCTTTGTGCAATGGTCGAGTCACCTGAGACTCTATTCAAAGAAAGAGATTGCCTCCAAATAGCCGACTGGGGGTAATGACCCATGCGCCGGTTAACTGTGGGAACGAGAGAAATAAAATACGATTCGGTGGAGAGAAAAAGGCCAATCGAATCATTTTCAGGTTTCTGCGTTGGGACCGCTCTCCGTTTTCTTGGCGGCACTCTGTCTCCATCTGTTCACACTTTGGAGACCAGGTGCGTCCGCTTTTTTGCGGCTTTACGAGTTGGCTAAAGCATTAATGAGGGAGGAGATTGGAGTGATGGGCCAACAGAAAGGAGAGAGAGGGAGGGAGGGAGGGAGAGAATTAGAGAGAGAGAGTTAGAGAGAGAGAGTTAGAGAGATAGAGAGAGATAGAAAGGAAACGTTAAACAGAGACATAGGCAGAGAAAGAGACTGTTAGTTAAAGAGAGACAGATACAGAGATAGTTAGAGAGAGAGTTAGAGAGAGAGAGAGAGAACATTAGAGAGAGAGTTTGAGAGAGAGAGAGAGAGAGGGAGAGAGAGAGGGAGAGAGAGAGAGAGATAGATAGATAGATAAATAGATAGATAGATAGATAGATAAATAGATAGATAGATAGATAGATAGATAGATAGATAGATAGATAGATAGATAGATAGATAGATAGATAGATAGATAGATAGATAGAGAGAGAGAGAGAGATAGAGAGAGAAAGAGAGAGAGAGAGAGAGAGAGAGAGAGAGATTTTCCGATAATGACCACCGCTTGTGACCATAAAAGCGGCCTTTACGACCCCAGTCGCACATAGAACTCAGCCTTGAAACTCTTAAAGGAACCGTCAGGGACCTCTTTTCGACTTTTCTTTGCCAATGGTGCTGATTTCTGTATGCGGGGTCTACCCCTGCCTCGACCGCCGATTTCGTACGGGTGTGAAACTCGCGGCGCTACCATGCCAGACAACCAGAGTTTTCTGCGTCTTTTCAGGCGGGAACGTTGAAAATTCAAAAGTAACGACCAAAAATCGATAAACCAATAGATTGGACCGCGTAAACACCATACTCGTAGTTCGTTAAAATAGCGGATATCCACAGGTGCCTCGGCTGGAATGGCCAAAAATTGACATTTCAGATGCAGATTTCTCCAAAATGACGCATTTAAACCCAAAAATGCTATATATTTTCTTGAATAACTTTTCAAGCTCTTTAATATGAGACAAATTCAAAAAATGAATTGAATTAATTATTCTTTATTTATTGATTTTTCTTAATGTTTTTTTTAAAATTTTTAGAAAGTTAACAAAAATAGAATTAAAAAGAACCCAAGTCAAAATGTACAGGGAAGGGGGCTCAATTTTAGAAAATGGCGTGTTTCGAAAAATGTGGTACGCAATGGCAGTCGTCCATCTACAAACGTCTGTATGTTTGTAAAAAGGAAAACCCTAATTTTACAAATTATTTATATTAAAAAATAACACCTTGAAGTTTTTTTAATTGATTTTTCTTATAAATTTATAAATTTTATTATTTGAAATTTATCGACACCATTTTTTACAATTAAAAATTTCAGTGTTCTTAAGAAAAGTAGCGTGTTCTTAAAAATGTGATACGCAATGGCGTCAACGGCTATCTACAATCGTTTGAAAAAGGAAAACCCTGATTTTACAATTTATTTATATTTTAAAAAAAGCCTGCAATTAAAGTTTTTATTAATTTTTTGTATAAAAAACTATTATTTAATCTATTAGAAAATTAGATCTATTAAAAACGAGATTTTATACTATTAAAATTAATAGGAAGGAAAGTGGCGTGTGCCTGAAAATGTGGTACGCAATTGTAGATAGCCGTTGAGGCTATTGCGTACCAAATTTTTAAGAACACGCCACTTTCCATAGGGTGGCGATTTTCCATGAAATTTTTAATTGTAAAAAAATGGATTTGCTGAATTTTAAATAATTAAATTTATAAACTTATAAGAAAAATCAATTAAAAAGCATACAGACGTTTGTAGATAGACTTACTGCCATTGCGTACTACATTTTTCGGTACACGCTATTTTCTAAACTTGAGGCTTGGGTTATTTTCAATTCTTTAAATTTTAATATATTTTTTAATTTAATTTTTAAGTTTTAATATCTCTTTTCCAGGGGCCGTGGATGTGCAGCGTGTAGGGGTCGGTCTTCTCCTGCTCGCAGAATGCGCTCTCTCCGGAGTGGATGCCCAGCTGCCCGTGCTGGTCTTCATCTTCGTCGCCTACTGTCTGCTCTCCCTCTCCCTCTTCGTAGCTGTTGTTTCGGCGGGCGCCGTGTCGCTGCTTCACAT
>JAJQXH010000081.1:312500-315000 GCA_022343465.1 Oscheius sp. G VE-2021 | reverse complement strand
TCACCTACCGTAACCCGGGCCAAAAAATCGATATTGAGTTGAAACTGTCAGAATAAGGTCTTTAGGCCAAAGAAAGGTTATATACCACTTTAGAGCAAAATCGGAGACATTATCCAAATCCATGACAGTACTCTTTTTTTCGACTTTTACTGACAGTGAGACGAAGTCTTAAATGGACCGACTGGAACCTCTTGCTCCCTTGCGTAGCACTTTTTCAGGCAAACGCCACTTTCCTTCCTATTAATTTTAATACTATAAAATTGAGTTTTCATTTTCAGCATAATAGCGTACAACTTTATTTATCTTTTGCAATTTCTGTATTTTTTATTTCTCTCTCTCTCTCTCTCTCTAAATCTCCTCTTTAGGGCTCATCAATGGAAGTTGACTCCCTGGCTGATCCTGCAGAACGCCTAGAAGCGGCTGCCAACCGAGTCGATCGAATGTTGGCAGAACTGGAGAACTACGGTAACTTTGCCGAAGTGAAGCCACTAGAGTGAGTCAATAGCTAATCGATAACTGATGAATGGATTACTGTAGGTACCGCCCGTTCCCGACAGCCTTTGGATCCGTGAAATCAGTCCATAGAGCTATGTCATCGGCTTGTCACACGGAGTATGACAATGCTGAATCAGAAGCTGCTTTGTCTGATGCGGAGTATGCGCAAATTAGGTCAAGGTAAAGAGAAAGAGGATAGAAAAGATGATGGGAGGGGTTTCAGTGCTTCGAGGAATAGGAGACAGAGGAGGAGGCGGTGGAGACCGGATGAGGCTGATGCGGACACGGAATCTCAGTGCAGCAGTTCGGCTGATACGATGGAGCTGGGAGATCTCAAGTGAGCAGAGAGAGAGAGAGGGAGGGAGGGAGAGAGAGAGAAAGAGGGAGAGAGAGAGAAGAGAGAGAGAAAGAGAGAGAGAGAGAGAGAGAGGGAAGGAGATACATAGACAGAGACTGTCTTCTGCGTCTCTAACCCTGTCTTCTGCGTCTCTAACCCTCTCTCCTGCGTCTCTAACCCTGTCTTCTGCGTCTCTAACCCTGTCTTCTGCGCCTCTAACCCTCTCTTCTGCGTCTCTAACCCTGTCTTCTGCGTCTCTAACCCTGTCTTCTGCGCCTCTAACCCTCTCTTCTGCGTCTCTAACCCTCTCTTCTGCGTCTCTAACCCTGTCTTCTGCGTCTCTAACCCTGTCTTCTGCGTCTCTAACCCTGTCTTCTGCGCCTCTAACCCTCTCTTCTGCGTCTGTAACCCTGTGCTTCTGCGTCTCTAACCCTGTCTTCTGCGTCTCTAACCCTCTCTTCTGCGTCTCTAACCCTCTCTTCTGCGTCTCTAACCCTGTCTTCTGCGTCTCTAACCCTGTCTTCTGCGTCTCTAACCCTGTCTTCTGCGTCTCTAACCCTGTCTTCTGCGCCTCTAACCCTCTCTTCTGCGTCTCTAACCCTCTCTTCTGCGTCTGTAACCCTGTGCTTCTGCGTCTCTAACCCTGTCTTCTGCGCCTCTAACCCTGTCTTCTGCGTCTCTAACCCTCTCTCCTGCGTCTTTAACCCTGTCTTCTGCGTCTCTAACCCTCTCTTCTGCGTCTCTAACCCTCTCTTCTGCGTCTCTAACCCTGTCTTCTGCGTCTCTAACCCTGTCTTCTGCGCCTCTAACCCTCTCTTCTGCGTCTCTAACCCTCTCTTCTGCGTCTGTAACCCTGTGCTTCTGCGTCTCTAACCCTGTCTTCTGCGCCTCTAACCCTCTCTTCTGCGTCTCTAACCCTCTCTTCTGCGTCTCTAACCCTCTCTTCTGCGTCTGTAACCCTGTGCTTCTGCGTCTCTAACCCTGTCTTCTGCGTCTCTAACCCTCTCTTCTGCGTCTCTAACCCTGTAACAGAGCAATAAAGAGAGAGAGAGAGAGAGAGTCCTTTAATCTATTAACCCTTAATTCCAGATGGAAATCGGTGCACTCCGTTGGCTACGAGAATGAATACGAGGTGGCCTCTGACTGTGAAGGCCTGGCCATTGAGCAGATGCTGGCTCTTTCAAGAGACATCCGCCGTAACTTCGGCGACTACCAACTATCCACTTTTGAAGACATCGATCGTGAATAACTTAGGCTAACCCCCTGATTCTACGGGTCCATTCACCTCTTGCACACGATTCCTACGGTTCTCTGCCTTTCTCATGTTGGTGCCTGATCCTCTTTTTCTCTTCTCTCTCGCAAATGCTCATTCGCATACGTGTTTTGAATATTTATAGAGATTATGAAGGCTTTATTCAAGAGTACTGTAATTGTTTAAAGGAGGAAACACACGCACACATGCGTGTTTCGAAAAATGTGGTACGCAATGGCAGTAAGTCTATCTACAAACGTCTGTATGTAAAAAAAAGAAGACCCTAATTTTACAAATTAATTTACATTAAAAAAAATAACATCTTGAAGTTTTGTAATTGATTTTTCTTATAAATTGATAAATTTAATTATTTGAAATTCAGCAAGACCAGTTTTTACAATGAAAAATTTCATGGA
>JAJQXH010000081.1:302500-307500 GCA_022343465.1 Oscheius sp. G VE-2021 | reverse complement strand
AATTCAAATTTCCGGCGTTGGCAGGATTTCCCTGTGGGAAACATTGAGAGAAGGCGATGATGCACAGGAAAGAGACGGCGGTGATAAAGGAGGGCATTCTGAATCTAATTTTATTGATTTTAGGAAATTTAAAAAAAAATTTCTAAAGGGATTCGAAAAATGATTGAATTCTGCGACTTTTCCCTTCTTTTATGGTTCCCAAGTGTTCTCTGAACTGCGAGAGAGTGTGTGAATTGAGGAGACGCAGAGATCAAACAGTTTCTTTGGCAATACGCAAATGATTGGCAGCGGAAGTGGACTAAATAAACTGAAAGGCCACTGAGAAACCACAGTCTGGCGCGGCGTCTGTTCATTAGGCGGCGGGGGCAGCAAACCCTTGCCGCTTCCGTAGCGCAGTAGGCAGCGCGTCAGTCTCATAATCTGAAGGTCGTGAGTTCGATCCTCACCGGGAGCAAAACTTTTGCTTTTCATTGTTAGATCACGGAATTAGCCTAAACTTGACGTAGTTCCTTCCCAATGGAGAGATTTCATTCTCCCTGTTACACTGACCCCCTGCGGTCAAATGTTCTCCAAAAGCCTTCTCCTCCTCTCCTTCCTCTTCTGGATGGCCACTGCCTCCACCCCTTCTCCCACTCTTCTGGAGACTTCTACCGCCGTTCAGAAGGAGAAAAAGAGTAAATTTTGTTAAATATTTAATATTATTGATTGATTTCAGTTGCTTTTGAAAGTAAGATGATTGCGACTGGTCTTATGGGCGTCTGCTTCCTGTCTGCTGTCCTCATTAGCCTTGGATTCTGGATTAGCACGAGGAGGGACAAAAAGAATATGGGAAGGAAGGAGATTGGGGAGGAAGAGGATCAATTCGGAGTAGATTTGAATATGAGACAGTAAAGAACTATCCAACTGGATTCATCTCTCCCTCCCTCTCTCTCTCTCTCTCTCTCTCTCTCTCTCTCTCTCTCTCTCTCTCTATTTCTCTCTCTATGTCTTTCTCTCTATTTCTATGTATCTCTGTCTCTCTCTCTATGTCTCTCTATCTCTCTCTCTCTCTCTCTCTCTCTCTCTCTCTTTCTCTGTATCTCTCTATGTCTCTGTCTGTCTCTCTGCCTCTCTCTCTCTCTCTCTCTCTCTCTCTCTCTCTCTCTCTCTCTCTCTCTCTCTATTTCTCTATCAATCGTAAAATCCCCTTGTGTTTCAACTGTTATGAAATCCTTATGCAATAAAATATTCTCTCGTGTTCTCTTATAAAAACATAAATTTTTTTTAAATCGTTATATTTACAAGTACATCTTCCCTAAAAACTTTTAAAAAGCAGTTATAAAAGTCTTTTCTTAATTATCTATGCTTAGTTGTGTTAGGCAAAACAAAATATCTCGGGGAGGAGTCGAACTCGGGTCGCAAGATTTCAAAGCGAGGACGCTGCCACTACACCACGGTGACACCAGGCGCAGCCGTAGTGAAGTGGTAGCGTCCTCGCTTGCAAATCTCGCGACCCAAGTTCGACTCCTCCCCGGGATATTTTGTTTTGCCTATCACAACTAAGCATAGATAATCAAGAAAATACTTTTATAACTGCTTTTTAAAAGTTTTTAGGGAAGATGTACTTGAAAAAATAACGATTTAAAAATCACTTTTTGTCGCTAGAAAAGCTATAAATAGCTCAAAAATTTAAATGCCACTTGAAAAAGGATAATCGATTAATTTAACGCTTTTTAACGCTTTTTTACCAAAATTTCTTTGTCTGACACCGCGTTTTTTTCAAATAAAAAGCGAACACGCTTTCGAGGTCTCTCATAAACACCCATAAACTCACTGAAACACCATCGCGTAAACTACGGAAATGGTTAGTTTTCTTCTTTTTCTTTTATTTGAAAAATACAATCAATAAGAAAACATTAAATTAAATGTTCAAAAAAATTTTAAGTACAAGAAATCGAAAAACTTAAATTCAGAACTATGTCTTCTTCGACAGCCTGCCTACCCTTCTCCAATTGAGGATTTTTGAAAAAGTTAGTTTACATTTATAGTTTATATATTTTTTTACCTCACATATACACAGTTTTCAAAATTCAATGAATTCAGTATATATGCTCACAACGTCTGTGTTTACAACTCATCTCTTTTGTTCCCTCATGATGCCTCTAAAAAGACCATAGTGGTAAATTATTAACAGGTTTTCAAAAAAAAACTGGTTTGTAGATTCAAAAATATGAAGAGCGCCCTCAAGTAAGATTCCACAACGTCCAACTATTAAATACCAGGGTTAGTTAGAGAGAGAGAGAGAGAGAAAGAGAGAGAGAGAGAGAGAGTCACACTTTTTTCAGTGGATTCTCAACGACGAATTTTGTTCCACTATTCTAAAACATGTTAAAAATTGCAATGTTTTGAAGTGTACACATGAAATTACATGTTCCGAAGAGATGTTTTATAAATTTACCAAGGTTAGTTTTTTTTTATAAAAACTTTAAAATTATATTTGTATTTAGGCACTAAAAATAAAATTCATATATTTGGAACATGTAACACCTCCCTTTGCTTATGATGTTTCTCACGTCGACTGTGTAAGTGACGTCCTTCTCTCTCTCCCTCCCCTCAGTGATTCATTTTAGGTTGACGTAAGCCCCTTCTGCGACTTCACAATCGACGAGATTCTCTCGATTAAAACAAAATCAGTGCTATCTTCCTTTCGCGGAAACCCAGAAAATGTCGTTGATTGTCTTCAGGTTAATCACATCAATTTTCTATTAATCACATCAATAATCGATTTTTCAGGCTCGTATGCAAAGTAGAAAACGAATCCCTTCGGGGAAATTCGGTGGCCAATTCTATACCTTGGAAAATATCGCTGAGGCTTTGCTTCTCTTTGGAGATCATTTTAAACCAATTCCCTCTTCTCTTTACCCCACTTGGATAATCAATGATGAGAAGCGAATGCCTGCCATTAAGGTGTTCTTTCACGAATACTGCATGTGTTTTGAGCCCATTTCTTAATTTGCCTGTAACTTAACGATCCAATTCCATTATCCATTGTTTAAAATAAAAAATGATGTTTTAAATACTGTCTTGATGTGAATAAACCACTTTGAATGGCTATAGCGACGCAGAAAGCTAACGCGGCGCCCCGTCCTGGCTATTTAAGCGCGCGGCAGGGCAGATCCGACGGCGGTCGGTAGCCCAGTGGTAGGCGCCTCGCTTCACAAACAGAATGTCGGTGTTTCGACACCCCTCCGCGGCAACATCTGTATTTCACAGATTTCTATACGTATAGGTATAAACAACGATGTGCACAAATGTATTTTTTTCTTTTGCAAACTTTTTAATATTTTGCAGCCTCCCTTTTCGGTACTGTGTAACTTTCCTTTCTCTTTTTTTCCAAAGTTCTTTGTCTGACACTGTCGCCGTTTTCGTGAAAATCCGTCGAATTATAACCAGATTTGGTTATATTTGCGTCAAGGAGAACTCAGCTAGAACAACTGGTTAAAGGGCTGCTCATAAAACGCGCCCTATCCGTACCGTAATTTCGGAGCCCGCGCTTTCTGACGCAACCGGCCCGTCAGTCGAGGTTCTGCGCTGACGCTGACCGGTTCCTAACTGAATTACTGATGGTTTTACCTGCTAAATGTAAGGTTAGTCTTTACCGTTAATCTGTATGGGTTTTGGGCCCTAAATATGTGTAAAACTGAATTACCCGTGAGGATTTCCATTCCCACAGGTCTTAGGCCTCTCATTTATGGCAACTCTACGACGCGGCAACAACCCAAGTTCAAGTGAACGAAGGGAAGGTCGAGATCAATGTTCGCCGTGGAGTTCGTCAAGGGGATACCCTTTCACCTCGCCTGTTCAACTCGGTGCTACGATACGCACTAAACTCAATCGATTGGAAAGACAAAGGGTTAAGAGTGGACGGCAAGAGGCTCGTTTCTCTGGAGTATGCGGATGATATACTGTTGATTGGGAAGAACAGGAATGAGTTGTCAGAGATGTTAGAAGAACTGACGGACGCATGTGTAGAAGTAGGACTTCAAGTCCACGAAGGCAAGACGGTTCTTCTGACATCATGCACTTCCAGGAAACAGCCGATCAAAATTCAAGGAAAAACGTCCCACTTCGTGGAGAAAGCAAAGTACCTAGGTGGTTGGATTAGTTTCCCATTACAAACCTCGGTGGAAGTGGAGCATCGAATAGCATGTGCATGGACAGCGTGGAGCCTTATCTCAAATCAACTTCGAAGCAGATTGGTGTCACCAAAGATCAGGAAAAAGGCATTTGACTCCTGTATTATGGCGACTGCCCTCTACGGTACGGAAACTTGGAGTCTTCGGTCATCCGACAAGCAACGGCTGGCTACTGTACAACGGAAGATGGAGCGCAGAATGCTTGGAGTGTCGCTTGCCGACCGATGGACCAACGAACGGATCAGATCTGTGACCAAAGTCAAGGATTGGGTGCAGGAAGCCTTTAAAAGAAAATCAGCGTGGGCAGACAAGATCCGACACATGGAACAAGGAAGATGGGCTAAGATCACGACTACTTGGACTCCCTACAACTTTGCCAATAGCAGAGGACAATGTCGACCCCGACTACGCTGGCGAGACGAGATTAAGATAGCCTTCGGACAGAACTGGTGGCAACTACCGCGACAGGAATGGACAAGACTTCATGTTCAGCACATAAACCGAGTGTGACAATGAATAAATATGTATGTATGTATGTACCCCTGGGACATCTTGTTCTGCGTACTTGCCTTCATTCTTCCATTTCAGAACTGATCTTCGTCGTTCTACGAAAGAACTGAAGTGAAACTGCCACTTGCTCACCTGCGACGTCCGTCTTGCTGTACACCTGCCGGATCGTCGCCTTTTTATGTCTGTTTTATTTGTGTGAAAAGTTTAGTAATACACTTCGAGCGCAATCTGAGTTCCGTGTGGTTTGGGATGTAAAATACTTGGAAAGGGAATCACTACTCTTCCGCGGCTGATCCGAGGGAACCACCGCTCGCT
>JAJQXH010000081.1:252500-297500 GCA_022343465.1 Oscheius sp. G VE-2021 | reverse complement strand
TACCGTAACCCGGGACCAAAAATCGATATTGATCCGAAAGTCTCAAAATGTCATATTTAGTCTAGACTTCTAGACTTTTGACAACTTTTGGGCCAATTCTAGGACTAAATTTTTAAAAAAAGAAGTGTTTTATCTAAATTTTTAAAAAAGTGACCACATAAATTATGTCAAATTTAATACACGACAGTTGGGAATGTGGTAAAGTGATGGGAAAACCTCCTTCTTCAGGAGTCATTTCACATGGACTGAATTCATTTTCGCGACGAACAAAGAAATTGAAATTCTGGATTTAAAAATAATGTATTTTATATGGAAACACTGACATTTCCAGTTTTTTCCATCCCTATAAACAAAACCCAGGCCGTGACATGGCTTTCGGGTGACCAGCATTTTATGGGAAATCTATGAGATTCCGCAAATTTATCGAGAATGGAGCAAGTTCTACGCAATCGGACTAAAGTGGGAGGGTCCAGCTGAAAATTAATTTTTTTTTAAATTAATTTTTTTTAAATTAATTTAATTTTTAAAAAATTAAATCTAAATTTGATTATTTTTTAAACATACTCTTTTAAATACTTGCAGGAGAAGTTCATTTGGCAGGTTCAGTAGAATCATCGGAGAGAATAAATAAAACAATCAATAAAAGAATAATAAAAAAGCGGCGTGACTAGGTGGAGAAAGCGAACAGATTTGTAATGGAGCGCGTTTACAGAACTGGGGTACAATTAATTGTGGGCCTTAGCGCTGATCAAATGACACCAAACGCGAAATTGCGTACAAAATTTGTAATTTGTAATTAATTGTAATTTTTAACATTTGTAGTTTGTGTACAACAATTGTGGGAAAATTGGCTACAACTATAGCTGTTTTCTTATGTTTCCACTTTATTTTGAAAACTTAAGTGTTCTGTTTGTGTCCCGCTCTTCCGAGGGGATTCCAAAAAATGAGAATACTCATATGCGTCCACTTGCACGGAAATCTTTAGTAAAAGGCGAAAGATTTTCTCGATTGATTGCAAGAGAACCAGAGGTGCTCAATGACCCAAGGCGGCGGACTACCCCTGGCGGAGTCGCCGATGCGCTACGGGTGTCAGTTGCGGGCGACTGTCTGCGCACTCCACCCAAAGGGCACTCTCTCGTCGCTCTACATCGAATTCGCCGGCTGCCCCCTCGTTGTCTGCGCCCTCCGCGCGAGAGATTTCTGGGAAAAGCGCGTAAAACATCTGCACCGCCGCCGCACGGGGTTACTTAAGCGGCGTCTTTTCACCAGCTTACATGAAGCAGTTGGAACTACCAGCGTCACCCGTAAGCGTATATCCGGGGCATGCCGTTTGTAGAGCGCCTTCTGTGTGAATCGTGAGTTAATGTTCAGCTGTTTGGGGTTCGGCTGGCTTCATCTCATACCGATCGCTTCTAGGAGCTTGATTGACGAAGGGGTGGGGACGTATCCCCAGATTCACAACCTTTTGCATTTTGCACACTTTTAAAGATGCGCGCAGACTGTCAATCTCTCTCTCTCTCTCTCTCTCTCTCTCTCCCTCGTTCACTAGTTCACTCACTCACACACACACACACGCACACACACACAAACAAGCGGCGTTTAGGTCACTCTCTCGCCTCTCTCTGGCCCGACGTAAGGCGATATAAGGCCGCTTTTTGCAACCAAAGGCCGCTTTTTTTGGTTTTTTTGGATTAATTAAGTTGCTTTTGACCGCTTTTTAACAGAATTCTGTATGACCGCTTTTTTCACCTCCATTGCTTTGTCTGACACCGCTTTTTTTCAAATAAAAAGCGAAAACGCTTTCGCGGGGCACCTCATTAAACACCCATAAACTCAACGAAACATCGTCGCGTCAACTACGGAAATGGTTAGTTTTCTTTTTTTTTCTTTTATTTAAAAAATACAATCAATAATAATAAATTAAATTATTTGTTCAATTTTTTAAAATCTAAAAACTTACTTTCAGGATACTGTCTTCTTCGAAACACTGCCCAAACTTCTCCAATTGAGGATTTTCGAAAAAGTCCGTTTTTAATTTTTTTAAATTTATTTTACATTGTTTTTAGCTCACGTTCACACAGTTCTCCATGTTCAACGAATGCAGTGTATATAGTCACAACTTCTGCGTTTACAACCCATCTCTCCTGTTCCCTCATGATGGCTCAGTATCGGATTTAGAGGTAAATTATTAATATGTTTTCGAAAGAAAAAATGGATTGCAGGTTAATAAAAATGGAGAGCGTCCTCAAGTAAGATTCGACAACGTCCAACTATTAAATACCAGGGTGAGAGTGAGAAATAGAGAGAGACAGAGAGAGAGACAGAGAGAGAGAGTTTACAAAAGAGAGTGTTTAGTCGACTCTCAACTACGAATTTTGTTCCACGATTCTAAAACATGTTAAAACCTGCAATGTTTTAAAATGTACGCATGAAGTTACATGTTCTGAAGAGATGTTTTATAAATTTACCAAGGTTAGTTTTCTGTTTTTTTTTCAAAATTTTTTTTAAAAATTATATTTTTTAAAATAAAATTTAAGGCACTAAAAATAAAAAGCATATGTTTGAGACGTTCCACAAGTCCCTTTGCTTATGATGTTTCTCACGTCGACTGGGTATGTCTCTCTCTCACTCACTCTCTCACTCTCTCACTCTCTCTCTCTTTCTCTCTCTCTCTCACTCACTCTCTCTCTCTCTCTCTCTCTCTTTCTCTCTCTCCCTCCCTCTCTCTCTAATGATTCACTTTAGGTTGACGTAAGCTGCTTCTGCCACTTGTCTATCGACCAGATTCTCTCGATTAATGCAAAATTTGTGTCCTCTTGGGTTTTCGACAGCCCAGAAAATG
Organism: Oscheius sp. G VE-2021; assembly: GCA_022343465.1. NCBI lineage: Eukaryota > Metazoa > Nematoda > Chromadorea > Rhabditida > Rhabditidae > Oscheius > Oscheius sp. G VE-2021. The sequence continues at coordinate 294,658 of JAJQXH010000081.1, read as the reverse complement.
TCGTTGATAGTCTTCAGGTTCCACTTCATCAATCACATCAATAATCGATTTTTCAGGCTCGTATGCAAAATAGGAAACAAATCCCTTCGGGAAAATTCGTTGGTCATTCCTTTTCCTTGGAAAGGATAGCTGAAGCCTTAATTCTATTTGGAGATCATTGTAAACGAAATCCCTCTTCTATTTACCCTACTTGGATAATTAATGATGAGAGGCGAATGCCTGCCATTAAGGTGTTCTTTGACGAAGGCATGTATATTGAACCCATTTCTAAATTGCTTTAACTTAACGATCCGATTATCCATTATTTAAAGAATTCATTCGGTTGTTTTAAATACTGTTGATATGAATAAACCACTTTGAATGGCTATAGCGACGTATAAAGCTATAGCGGCGCCCGCCCCTGGCTATTTAAGCCCGCGGCACGCCAGAACCGACGGCGGTCGGTGGCCCAGTCGTAGGCGCCTCACCTCACAAACAGAAGGTGGGTGGTTCGACACCCCGCCGCGGCAACACCTGTTTTTCACAGATTTCTTAACGTATCGATAAAAATAGCGATATGTACAACAGCTTTCTTTTTTTGCAAACTTTTAAATATTTTTGGAACCTCCCTTTTTGGTACTTGCATAACTTTCCTTTCTCTTGTTGACGAATTTCTCTCTCTCTCTTTCTCTCTGTCTCTCTCTATCTCTCTCTCTCTCTCTCTCTCTTTCTCCAAAACAGCAAAAATCTTTATTTAATATCTTCAAACTTTAGCCAAGGCCTCCTTCTGAATCCTCTCCACAATCCCTTCAAACTCATCCAACATCTTGTCATAAACATTCGCTTTTTCCTCATTTGGCTCAGTAATCAATGAAAATTCTCCATTTCCATAAAATTCAGAGTACGGTAGATCAGGAGCAAGGGAAGCTGCAATTTCGAAACCTTAAACACCTTAAACCTTAAGGAGCTACCGTAACGAGCCCTCATCGCTCCTCCCAAGGCTGCAGAATCCTTCAAGTTTTGGCTATAGACAGGCATTCTGAAGACATCGGCTAGCATGGAGACGAGGCATTTGTTGGAGGAGGCTCCGCCGGTTACGATAAGTTTACCTAAGTAGGGTTATAAGAGAGAGAGAGAGAGAGAGAGAGAGAGAGAGAAAGAGAGACCCACCTCTTCCATTTCTCCTCCAACCCATTTTCCTCTCCAAATAGAGTCTTTTAAAAAGACACTGGCTTTCGAAAACAGCTCTGGCCTCTACCTAAAAGGGCCTTTCCAAATGAAACTTCCCCCCTTCCTTGCCTTTTTGTCGAACGACTCCATTGTTTCACCATTCTCAAACCGCCAGTCTCCCTTAGTCACATTTGGTGCTATTTCATCAGCGTCGAAATAGATCCCTGTGTGATTTGAATTTCCAACTGAGGTCTTGGCCAGAATTGCTTCGAATTCTTCCCAAGTGCAACCGATCGATTTTCTGATCCTCTCTCTTGTTAGAGAGCCGTTTTTGAAGCTGAAAAGAAAGAGAGTGGTAGAGAGAGAGAGAGAGAGAGAGAGAGAGAGAGAGGGAGAGAGAGAGAGAGTTAAAGAGAATTAGAGAGAGAGAGAGAAATAGAGAGAGAGTTAGAGAGAGTTAGAGAGAGAAAGAGAGAAAGAGAGAGAGAGAGAGAGAGAGAGAGTTAGAAAGAGAAAATTAGAGAGAGAAAGGGAGTTAGAGAGATTGAGTTAGAGAGAGAGAGAGAGAGTTAGAGAGAGAGAATGAGAATTAGTTAGAGAGTTAGATAGGGAGGAGTTAGAGAGAGAGTTAGAGGAAGATTTAGAGATTTAGAGAGAGAGAGAGAGAGAGAGAGAGAGAGAGAGAGAGAGAATACTTACCAGACCATTCCCATGAATTCCTTATTACTGCCATTGAAATGACTAAGGACATGGGCATCTACCACAGGTTTATAGATTGAAGTGGTGAAGAATACGGTATCAGAAGTTCCCAAGGAAACTGCTACATCTTCGGATTGTAGAGAGAGACCAGCAAGAGAGGCTGAATGAGAGAATTTTAACAAAAATCTGCATGACCGCTCTTTAACAGAATTCTTCATGACTTGCGTTTAACAGATTTTTTTACTCTTTCTCTCTCGCTCCCTCTCTCTCTCTCTGTCTCTCTCTATCTCTCACTCTCTCTACCTGGATTATCCCCAAGAAACGGAAGAATTACACAATCCTTTGAAAATCCATAGCGTTCCACAAGATACAAAGATACTTTACCCTAAAACATTTTCTTACTTTAGTTGATTATTTAGTTGTCTACCACAATTTTCGAAGGATCAACTGGATTTCCAAGTTTTTGAAGCAGTTCATCTGTCTGAATTCCAATAGATGAGATACATTTGGGATCCCAGACTTGTTTCTAAAGTGTCAAGTTCTTCAGGATTACGGTAGGCGTACGGTAAGTGTACGGTAGGTGTACGGTACCTGAATATCCATGAGGTTCATTCCACTTGCATCTGTGAAGTCAATTTCGGCTATTCGGCCGAGGAAGAGGGAGCAAACAAAGGAGGAAACGACGGAGATTCTCTGAATTCTAATGTCAGTGAGGGCTACCGTAACCCAAGGGCTACCGTAATCTTTTCATTACGGTGGCCGGTTGGGGCTACCGTAATCCAAAGACCCGGGTGGCTATGAGGATATGATCTTGAGGGGTACGGTAAGTTCTAGAAAAGGGTATCGTAGGTCGGGAGTTACTGTAGCCAAATAGATGGCATTGTACGTTTGTGTGGTTACGGTAGTCAACCTAGAGTGGAAGGTAATGTAGCCAGATCAATTACGGTAGCTACACCCTCCAGTTACGGTAGTCAGTAGGGCATAATTACCGTAACCCGGGAAACCACGAATTACGGTTACAATTGCGGGTGAATACCGTAATCCCCCACCAAATGCTGATTTCGCAATTAATACATCTACAGTAACCCGTTTAAAATATCCTTTACGGCTTACTGTAGCCTCCTGAGATAAATACCGCAGGCTGACTACCGTAATCTCAAACTAATGCACCTGGCGGTTTGATTACAGTAACCCCTACTTTCGATACCCTTTTCTTGCAGTTACCGTAACCCTAAAGGCAATTTTTTTTAAATATTTTAAGTCGTTTTGATAATATTGATTTTTCGGTTAGAAAAATCATTAAATTTTTTACTGATCTAACATGTTAATTTTAGGCCCTCAATCATCCCCCTCTTCTGAGTATTTCTGAAAAATGTTCAATTTTTAATTATTTTTTTAAATATTATTTGTAAGTTTACAAATTAATTCAATATATATGCTCAATTTAAATTTTTGTATACCTCCGTTTTCTCCCAACACTCCTTCTCCTTCATTGCTATTTTCTTAATCTGACTTCCACTGAATCGCTGGTGTGCCCGTGAGCCAGTGATCTTCGTCATTTCCTAAATCATTTTTCCCTTTTTGGAAAATTAAGCCACGCCCACTTCAGCCCCGCCCACAGCGGCCTCCATCTCTGCGCATTCCTTCCTCGTGCTGGAATCCATCCAAATTGGACAATCTTGTCTAGAAAAGGCCTAAAATTTGAGATTTTGCCCTTTTTTGACCCAGAAGTGGCACCTCTGCCAATCCGGTGGCAAAATCAACACTTGGTGATAAAGTACGCAATTTTGCGTCGCCTCCTTGGGACCAATAGACAGTGCCGTGTTGCTGAAAATGTTTGGAATTGTATTTTTTTAGGATTGCACAGCCAACCGTACCTGAGCACAGCCAGATATACACTTTACTTTTTGGAGATCCACGGATTCTTTTATTTTTTCTAGGAGAAGATCAACAGCCGACAGCCACATAGAGACAGGGGCAGTTACCGTAACCCCATCTGGGCGGATGCAGACGCCATCGGTGGTACTGTAAGGAAGACATTATAGGCTAACAAGGTAGCACACTAATTCCAAGCTTTTGTCTTCTCTCTCTCTCTCTCTCTCTCTCTCTCCCTCTTTCTCTCCCCCTCTCTCTCTGCTTCTCTCTGGTCTGCGATCTCCCATACTTCCATAAATAAACACAGTAACTGATATCATTAGAGCGAACCCGCCGGTTTCGAAAAGATTTGAAAAATAGTTGGATTCCGTGAACCTTGTGAAATTGGAAATCATTAAAGAGAAGGGGAACTTAAAATCCAAATTTTTCGTTAATGCGTTGATCTGAATCTTTGAAATTGTTTTTTTTAAATTTATTAAAAAAACTTTTTTAAAATTAAAAAACATACAAGCCGGTCAGTTTTAAAAACTCTGCAAGCCTACCAGAAACATCAACATAAATAATGCCGACTTTGTAAATAATAAATAACTTGATGGATTAATGCAATTAAGTTTTAAAGAATTCAAGGTAATTCTACCTTTTGCAGGACTTTGTTTGAAAAAAATGCCAAAAATGAACCGATTGAACTAAATGTCGTATCAATGGATAGCTTAAGAAAAATAAATTTAATCAATATAACTTAATTTTATTAGGTCCTAACACGATCGCGTGCCAGAATTTACACACCAAAATTATGAAAGCACAACAACACATCTATTTGAAGACTCTGCTGATCTCTACTATAATTAGTGAATAGCCAACTAGATAAAACATTGTTCGAGCAGGGATCGAACTAGGGAGATTAAGATTACCAGTCCGGCTTCTTAACCATTTGGCCACGGAAAACTACGATTTTAGTGGTTCGCACCCTTTATAATTGCGTATATTTTCCATTGTTGTTCTCCAAAAAAATTGGAAAAATATACATTTAAAAAAATTTGGTTTTCAAAAAAACTAGATGTCCTCAGCTAATTTTCTCGGCCTCAAAAAATGAGAATTAAAAAAAGAATCAAAACATTTTTTCTTTTTGCAGTATTCCAAATAACAATTCTTCTTTCTCCCAAAATTAAATTAAAATCAGACCCGAATTGCGGCAGATCCCGGTTGAAGTTGACGGCGTGGCTGCAGACGACCTTTCCTTCTCGATCGATCACAATTGCCTTCAGCTGAACCCTTCTATTCTAGAATCCCATCCCTTTATTCTAATGTCACCTGTTGGGTTGATAAATCGATGCCCAGAAAGAGACCGTCAGCCATGGCAGAAAGAGCGGAAGTGACTGACCCCCGCTTATCGATCTTTAGCCGAGAGAGAGCGCAGAAAGAGACATAAACAGTGATACGCCATTGACCCCCCCCCCAAAAAAAATTCCCTAATTAATTAAGTGAATATGTTAACGATAACGGGAGATATTCATTCGGATGGAAATATCTGGTAGAAGAGGGGGGAGACATAAATAACCAACAACAACACCCAACAATTAAACGGGGAGGGAGGGGATTTCACTCGGCCTTCGTCTCGAACTTGGGGTATTTCTCCTGGGCCTCCTTCCACTGCATACGGCCGCTCACAAGGTCGGAGACAAGGCGTCCGAGCTCGTTCAGCTGAAAATAGAGGTGTTATTTTGGCGTTTAGATGAAAATAGAGGGGTTATTTTGGCGTTTAGATGGAAATAAAGGGTTATTTTGGCGTTAGATGAAAATAGAGAGGGTGCTATATTCTAATGAGGCTTTTTTGCTAAGACCGGATGGGACCAATTTGAGAGACAGAAATCTTTGGTTGCGAAAAAAGCGGTCCGAGCGGCCTTTGGTTGTAAGGACACCGCTCTAGGGAACAAATCAGACAAGGTTTCCTAGCGGTCTTTCAGTTTATTCAGTCCACTTCCGCTGCCATTCATTTGCGTATTGCCAAAGAAACTGTTTGATCTCTGCGTCTCCCCAATTCACACACACTCTCTCGCAGTTCAGAGAACACTTGGGAACTATAAAAGAAGGGGAAAGTCGCAGAATTCAATCATTTTTTCTCATTTCTTTTGAAATTTTGATTTATTTTTATTAAATTTCCAAAAAATCAATAAAAAAATATATTTAGAATGCCCTCCTTAATCTCCTTCGTCTCTTTCCTCTGCCTCATCGCCTTCTCTCAATGTTTCCCACAGGGAAATCCTGCCAACGCGGGAAATTTGAATTTGAACCAGGGAAATCCCGCGTATTTTGACCAGCCAGGGTGAGTTTTACTACTTTTTTAATAAAAAAATTAGAATATAACCCTAAAATCTAAAGAAATTATAATTTTAGGGGGCAGATGAATCAGAACGGCTACTTTTACTCTCACGAGAATTCGAGGGAAATGTTCGACTCGAGGGAGGACTTTTACAGAATCCAAAGACTCAATGCCTTGGCTCAGGGGAACCAGCCACAGCAGATGGGCAATGGAAAGTGAAACAGTGGAGTGGTGTGGCAATAAACCATTTTATTTCTTAGACCTTAGTCACTGGACGATGAAACATTGGAGTGATCGGGCAAAAAAACTATTTTCAAACGGCCTTTGGTTGCAAAAAAGCGGCCCAGTCGCCAAAACGATTAAATAGAGATGAAACAGTGGAGTGATGTGGTAAAAAAGCATTTTGACTCACATTGAGACGGATCTGCTCCATGCTCTCTGCGTGGCGGAGGGTGACCGTCCACGGCAGCTTCTCAGACTCGAAATCGACGGTGACTCCGTAGGGGATTCCGATCTCGTCGGTACGGGCGTAGCGACGTCCGATGGAGCCGGAGCTGTCGTCCTGAAAAAATTTTTATTAAAAAATTAAATTAAATTTTAAAAAACTTAGAAAATAGACTAACCACGCGGTAGGCCAGGTCGTACTTGGCCAATTCCTCCCGGGCGGCGTCGATGATGGGCACCAGCTTCTCGTTGGCGGAGATGGGGAGAACGGAGCACTTGATGGGGGCGATCAGGGCAGGGATGGCGAGGAACTGAAAGAAAGAGGATTAGTTTCATTTTGATAAATAAAAGCCGCTTTTGGCAACCAAAGGCCACTTGACCTGCTTTTGGGGGAAAAAGCCGCTTGACCTGCTTTTGGGCAATAAAACCGCTTTTCGGCAGCCAAAGGCCGCTTGACCTGCTTTTTGGCTACTTACAGTCCTCTGTTCGTCTCCCTCCCTCTGCCTGAAGGCGTGTTCCAGCACAGAGTACATGATCCTTCCGATTCCGTAGGAGGGTTCGATGACGGAGGGAGTGACCTCCTCCACGTGCACTCTCTTCTCGAACCTCTTCACCGAGATCATCTCCGGCTTCAAATCGAACGAATCGGCGTCGATCTTCAGATTGTAGAGGCTGAAATCATTAATTTAAAATTTAAAAATTAGAATCTTACGCCTTGGTGGCGAGGTCGGTCTCCATCGCGACGATGGTCTCTTCGGGCAGTCGTCCGAGGGCCGCCTGGATCCTCTTGGCGTCCTTCTTGTAGGCCTTGCCCAGAACGGCCATGTTCGGCGTGGCCTCCACCACATTCACATTGCGGGGCTCGGAGAGCTTCTTCTCGGCGACCAACTGAAAATAGAGGGTTAGAACAGGGTTAATCATGCTTAAAATGACAAAAAAGTACTTTTGTGGGTGCAATATGCAAATGTACTGAGTATTTTATTTTTTTAAACATTTTTTATAAGGGCGGTTAGCAACAGCTTTGGGGAGTGCTATTGGGCTAAAAATGACAATTTTCGTGGTGCCATATTCAAATTTTCTTTTTAATTTTTTTTAAAAGAAATTTTAGACTATAGTGCCATAAAGCGTAGAATTCCTAGATAAATAAACAAAGATAGGCGTGTTTGCTGCGTGAGACAAAACAAACCAGATAAACAATCAGTAGTATAATAAAAGGTAACGAGAATCCGGAAACCAATTGATTGTATTTTAATTTTTTTTAAACTAGGAATTTTGAAGTCAATTTTTAAAAAAATGATTTAAAAAAATCGGTTTTCTGCGGTCATATTTTATAAAAAGCGGCTTAATGTTGAAAAAAGCGGCCTTATTTTGTAAAAAAAAGTGGTTTTCCGCGGCCCTAGCAAAAAGCGGTCTTTTGCGGCTTTAGGCTGTAAAAAGCGGTCTTCTGCGGCCAAATGTTGTCGAAAAGCGGCCTTATGTAGTAAAAAAGCAGTCTTCTGCGGCCTTAGGTTGTAAAAAGCGGTCTTCTGCGGCCTAATATATAAAAAAAACGGTTTTCTGCGGCCTTAGGTTGTAAAAAGCGGTCTTCTGCGGCCTTAGGTTGTAAAAAACGGTCTTCTGCGGCCTTAGGTTGTAAAAAAGCGGTCTTCTGCGGCCTGAGGTTGGAAAAAAGCGGTCTTCTGCGGCTTTACAACGGAAACTGCCACGGTACCTACTGGGCTTAAAATCACCAAAAAAGACTTTTGGCGGTGCAATATGCAAATTTTACTGTACTAACCTTGACATTTGTGGCCTTGTAGTGCTGCTGGAGATCGTAGCAGGCGCGGTCGGCGTTTCCGACGCATTCGATCCATCCGTAGCTGGTGAGGATCTCCGCGTCCCAGCAGTCCTGAGCGTAGTGGGCCATCTCGTTGCCCAGGTGCTGGCGGAACCTCAGACGACGGGCGTCCACTCCCACCTTCAGAAGGAACTGATGGCACCTCGCCATGTAGTAACCCAGCGTCTCGTTGGCCACGATTTTCTGAAATTATCCATTTGATTAAAATTTTTAAAAAAAAATCAACCTTAAGCTAGCAAAATATTTAATTCTATAGTACAGACATAATATTTTTCGTTCTGAATTTTTCTAAAACATGGTACCAAAAACTTATAAAAATTGTAAAATTCTGTTTTTCTGTAGAAAAATACTAAAAAAATAAGAGAAAAAAGATCTTTGTGATTTTTTAAAACTTAAAAACAATTTTTTTGCCGAATTTTTTAGAAGACTGAAAAAAGGCATACAAATTTGAAATGGTATTTATTTTGAATATTACTAATTTGTTAGAAATTACTTATATTTGTAACTTTTTTTTCTGAATTTATTGATAATTTTGAGCTAGTTAAAAAAACGTAGTATCTAACAACAAAAAATAATTTTTAATAAAATATTAACAAAATTACCCTTTTCGATAATTTTTAAAGCAAAAATGTAATTTTAAATAATATAGTAAATAAAACAGGTTATTTATTTGAGCAAGTTTAAAGTTGATTTTAAACAAAAATTTAAATTTAAAAAAAAAATTAATTTTCAGTTTTTACCTCTGAATTTATCGCTGAATTTTTATTTTAAACGGAATTAATTATTTCTTTTATTAAATAAAAAAGGGTGATTTTTGAGCAAATAAGTCGTTTTCTAATTACTTTGAAAAACAAACATTTTTCCTCCTGAATTTATCGATTGAACTGAGCTAATTATAAGTTTTTTTTTCAACAAAAAAGTTATTTTAGAGGAAAATAAGTTATTTTTCAGTCAAAATCAAAAATCTACCTTCTCGACGGCCTCTCCAATCTTGACCTTCTCGGCGGGCTGTCCGTCCATCTGGTTGCAGGCGGAGAAGAGGGTCATCTCGTAGTCGGCGACCTTCTTAAACTTGGGGCAGCTCTTGTCCTCGGGATCCACGAAATGCTCAATCTCGCACATTGTGAACTCCCTCACGCGGATCAGCCCCTGTCTGGGCGAGATCTCATTCCTGAAGCCGAGGCCGATCTGAGCCGCAGCGAAGGGGAGTTTTCCCTGAAAATTTTAATATTGCAGAGCAAAAAAGGGAGAAAAACCCGAAAATTAGAATATTGCGGACCTGGTTGAATTCGAGGAGACGCTTGAAGTTGACGAAGATGCCCTGGGCGGTCTCGGGGCGGAGGAAGGCCTTGAAGTCTCCGGTGGGGCCGATCTGGGTGGGGAACATCAGGTTGAAGGCGATCGGCTCAGTCAGGTCGTTTCCGGTGATGGGCGACTTGAAGTTGTACTTGGTGATCACCTGAATCATTAAATAAGAAAGTTTTCTGTGAGAAATATGTTTAATTAGTTTTTTATTTTAAATTTAAAACAATTTTTGGGGTGCTATATGCAAATTTGGGGTGCTATGTTCAATTGAAACCGGGTCGTTTCCAAAAGTTTTTGAAATCAAATTAAAATTATTGTGTTTCTAAAACCGTTAAAGTTTAATATAAAAGTTAATTTTTTTAAAATTGTTTCAAAAAGGTTGTAAAGGAATAAAATTTCGCCTGAATCACAAAATTAGACTTTTTAAATTACTAAATTCAATTTACTTTCCTTCTTCTTATTAATGTATTTTTAATTCAAATTAAATTAAATAATTTTTGTTTTCATTAAACATTTTCAGGACCTTTAAATACTTAGAAATATATTTGTGTTTAAAACAATAATTGTTTAACAATTTCACCAATGTTTTACACGTACGATTCACTAAAAAGAACTTTTTGAGGTGCTAAATTCAATGACACCGAATCTTTTCAAACACTTTTATACCTGATAAATTTATTTTATTTTTATAATTTAAATTAACCTTGTTTTTATTTAAAAATTATAACGTCTATTACAATTAATCTTAAAACCCATTTAAATTCATATTATGCAAATCGTCGTCACAACATTGGTTTCTACAAAAAGTTAACGTTTTTCAATGATAACAAGTCAAAACTCAAAATTTTTAAAATGTCTTTTCGGCATTAGACTAAAAAACAAAATGTTTTTGTTTTTAGCGTTCAATAAAAATTTTTTAAAAATCAAAGTAAATAAATTTTACAGCAAAAAATTAATTTTCTCAAATTTAAAACTAATATATTCAATTTCCGGGACAATTAGGCAGCCAGCTGTGAACCGAAATTGTCGTGCAAACGACTGTCCTTTATAATTTCCTTAAAGAACTGAATCCAGGGTGTATTTTGCAGTAACCGAATTTTCGTTACGGGACCCAGCTTTAAGTAAAAAGGAAGATTAAAGGTCTGAAAACGAAATAAAACTTACGGCGTGCATGTCCTTGTCGTCGTATCCATCGAGCCTGGCCAGAATGTCGGTGAGTCCGTTCTTCACCTCATCCGATGTCTTCTTGTCCTAGAAATACCGTAACCTTCGGTCCTTTAAGTTAAGATATTCAAAATCTTGAAGTAAAAAAAGCAAAAACTAACAGCCATGAGCTTCTCGGCGCTGTTCTTGATGAGGTGGTCGGCGCGGAAGCACTCTCCCGTCTTCAGGTCCTTCACCATCCAGTCGGCGAAGCGATCCACGTGGCCGGAAGCCCTGAAAGATTAATTTAATTATTTTAATTTAAAATTTAATATAAAAATGGATTTTTTTGCTAATTTTAATAAAAAAATATTATAAAAATGATAAAAATTACTTGAGGACGGCCTCCGGGGTGAGGGAGGTGCAGTCGACTTCGAGCATGGACTCCTCCAGGATGAAATGCTTCCTCCACTCCTGGATCATGTTCGCCTTCAGGGCGCATCCCATCGGTCCGAAGTCGTACCTAAACAATAAATATTGTTTTTTAAAAATTTATTTTAAAAAATCAAAATAATAAACAAAAATATATTTAAATGTTTTAAAAAATATTATAATTTTTAAAAAAAATCAATAAAAATAACTAACAGTCCGGTGACTCCTCCGTAGATAGCAAAGGACTGGTCGTAGAAGAAACGACGCTTCAGCAGATCCTCCAGCTTCAAACGGTCGAAGGAGGCCTCTTTCGGGGCAAGGGCGACTTCCTGAAGAAGGGAATTGTAAAATAGAACATTTCTGGCCGCTTTCCGCTTTTCTGGCAACCTCAGGTCGCCTTCCGCTTTTTTTGGTAACCTCAGATCGCCTTTCGCTTTTTTTAACCTCAGGCCGCTTTCTGTTTTTTCCAGCGACCTTAGGCCACCTTCCGCTTTTTCAGGCGACCTCAGGCCGCTTTCTGCTTTTCTGGAGACCTTAGGCCGCTTTCCGCTTTTTTCTGGCAACCTTAGGCCGCTTTCTGCCTCATTTTTCGCTCTTTAAGAAAAAAAAAACTGACGGTCTCCTCGAGCTTCTTCTTCCTGGCCTTCAGCTCGACCACGGCCCGATCGACGTCGATCTTGGGGGCTCCCTCGGCCTTAAGGTTCCTAACGAGGTCTCCATACTCCTTCACGGCGGCACGCAGGGGAGCCAGTTGCTGAAACAAAATAGAGACAATTAAGAAAAATCAGGCAAAATGGCAAGGATTTTTTAAAAAATATTTTTAAATTGAAATTCCGTCACATTTAACACATCTTTCTTTCCCAAGAAAGTTTTATTTGAGTGTTTTTTCTTCTTCAAAATTATAATTTTTTACATTAAAATATGTTGTTTTAAAAAATCCTCCAGACTTCAAAACATTGTTTTTTTTTTTAAATTTCTATTTTTTAAAACTGGCTTTAAAATAAATTCTATGATGTTTCAAATTAAATAAACTTAACTTTGAAAAAAAAAATTCGGTTATTTTTAAAATAAAATGTTTTAAACAAGAAATTCACAAATTCTAAGCTTTGAAAATTCAAAAAAATCAATTTCGGACAAGATTCGTCTGCTTCTATTTTAATTAGTTAAAACATAGTCCTAAAAATACAAATCAAAAATTAAAAACTAAGATTTAAATTAAATTTTACGATGTTTAAAATTCAAAAAATAAAAAATATCCAAACATTTAAAAAAAAGTGTAAACACAAAATTTCCAATTCGTCCGCTTTTATTTTATTTGGTTAAAAATTATTTTCAAAATACAAATTAAATATAAATAAAACACATAAATAAAACCATTAAAATAGAAAACTCACAGCTTCGATAGCGGGATCGGCCATGACTCTCAGATAATCGGAGATTTTATGGGAAAGTTGCTTCTGGAACTTGGGGGCGAGCGGTTTTTGACGGCCGACCTTGTGCTTGTTGGCGGCGGCTTCGACCTGAAACTGGTTTTATGAGATTTTTTTGTAAAATTTATTTTAAATAGTTTAAAACATATATTTAAATAAAATTAAAAAAGTGCGGATTCGACCAAAAACGCGGATTCTAGTATGTTATTTAAAACAGTTTAAATAATAGCTTACAAATAATGTTTTGTAAAGTTTATTTAAAATAGTTTAGAAATAATAATTGAAAACTTTAAAAATACAATTAAATATAATAAAAAAGTGTAGTTTCGACCAAAAAAGGATTTTTTTTAAATTTTTTAAATTTAAAATAGCTTAAATACAATTTTAAAAAAGAATATTTAAATAGTTAAAAATATATTAAATTAGAATATGCAGCAGTAAAATGGGTTGTTTTCAGCCGTTTTCGATCACAAACAAAGGCTTTTATACGCCGCCCGCGGGAGATTGCGTCATGTTTGCCCGCCCTCTCTTTTTTCGATTTTGCAATACTCTTCTTCGCTTAAAATGACGAATTTTTAGAAGAAATTCACAGATTTCATAGATTTTAGGTTAAAAATAATTTTATTGATTTAAAAAAAAGAAGAAAAAAACCGAAAAGGGCGTGGTCATCGGCGGGTCAATTTCGTCGGGCGGCGCTCGACTGACCCAAAACAACTGGCGTCCGCAAGAACGTCGGCCGCTCGAACTGCGGCTGGGAATTTACAATTTGCGCGCGGTTCCTCCACGTGTTCGGTTTTATTTCGAACTGAAACTGGCAGAAACTGACAACGGAAACTAAACAAACAAGGGACGCTTCAAAAGAAACGCTGTAAAGCCGCTTTATAGCATTCTGTTTTTTCAAAACAGCCAAACGGGAAAATGCAAAATAATTTTCCTGCATATTCCGGAATGATAAAAATGACAGCATGCCGCAAAAACCAAAATACTTGAAAACGAAAAATGCTTTAAACAAATTAACTTTTAAACATTTGACTTCTATTTTTATTTCACGTTTACTTCGTGTTTGCTTTTTAATTCGTTAATTTAAAAAGATATGTTTTTTTGTAAATTAAAAAAAAATGAAATCTTGGGTATAAACGGTTTTCCACGGCAAATATATTTTTATTGAAAAAATTAATTTAAATGCTGTTAATTCTTTTTAAAATCCAGAGGGTATTTTGCCATATTATAAAACTGAAAAAAAACGCTTTTGGCATTAAAAAATAAAATAAAAACGTTTTTAAAGTGAAATTTTCTGAATTAACCATATTCATCAGACATTTCATTTTTGACAAAAAATTTATTTAATAAGATTTATCAAAATTTGAACAAGTAAAATTGAAAATACGGGAAATTTCAAATTTAACAAATAAACAAAATGTCAAAGTTAGTTAAAATTTTTAAAAAAGTTTAAAAAAAAAAGGATATTTCACAATTTTTTTTTTAAATTTTAACAACATAATAGAGTTATTTAATAAATAAAAAATTTTTTTTTTACAAAAAAAGCAAAACAAACCTTAAAGAACTGCTTGGCGAAAGAGGCTCTCTGTTGGAATGAGAGACTAGTCCTGATCAGACGGCTAACTAGCATACACTAGTTAAGGCCTAAACGAGCTAAGGTTAAGGAAGCACCTGAAAGCACAAAAACAAACGGTAGGAAACGACAACTACGATACAATATGCTAATGCGAAAAGGTTAAAGTAACATTTATTTAATAAACTCTTGTATAAACTCTGTTGCACTGTTTTTAAACTCTAATCTAGATCTGCGCATAAAGTTAAGCTCTTAAAGCACTTAGGAAAAGTCACAAGTTGAGCAAGAGACGGCGATATGCAAATGGGACAACCTGCAAATGAAGGGGGTGAATGTGGCCATGCAAAATGCAAATGCGAAAGAGACGCCGGGAGTAAGAGAGAGAGAGGGATTAGAAGAAGGCGTGGAGCAGCTTCCGAGACTCTTCGTAGGCCACGAACAGACAGCCGGAGGCCACGCAGGTCCTGATCAAAGTGGGCAGGAGACCCTTGTAGAGACCACGAACGCCTGGAATTAGAATTTAGCACCTTTAAATAAGAATTTAACAATTTAATTTTAAAAAAATAAAAGAAAGAAAATTTTACCTTCTTCACGGGCGATTTTCAGAAGAATCGGACCGAACGAACCACCGCCACTGACCTGAAATAAAGGTACTCGTTTAAATTTATTTAAAAAAATCATTTATTAAATATCGCATTCAAGTTTTACACATTTTTTTTTAAATATGAAAGAACTTTAATTTATTTAGACAATATAAAAATTTTAAATTTTATCAGGCTTTCCAGGTTGAATTGCTGGATAATAACCGTTATTGCGTATACTGTGTTTACGCGTCTCTAGCTGGCGAAAAGGTAAATTTTGAAAATAAAACTTTTTTTTAAAATTTTATTTTTCCTAATTTAATTTTCTAAAAGATTATAAAACGTTTCGCGCTTTTTTACTTTAAATAACTTAACAAAATTACCTTTGACTTTCAAAAATATGAAGAAATTTTCTTTAAATTCAGAAAAAGTTGTAAGTTGTTTAAAAAAAGATTTTTCAGCAGAGCAGCATCAGATAAGCACGGGATTGGATGCTGCCTTTGGCTGCCAAAAAGCGTTTTAATTGCCATTGGGAATTTTAGGTAGTCAAACCCTCACCTGCATCCTAGATTTAACGACGTCGGCGGGGAAGATGGCCGACCAGAGGGCCATTCCTCCGACGGATCCAGAGACGGCCGTCTTGAACAGTCCGATCTCGTCCTTCGACTGTCCCTCCTTAGCCAACAGGTACCTGCACGTCTCGTAGACTCCGAAGAAACAGAAGTAGCCGGGGACCTGGAGTTTATTAAGTTATTAAATTAAAGTACTTCTTAGTTTAAAGAAAATCAATTTATTTAAAGAAAAAAACTACCTCCCTGGCGAGAGTGGGCGTCATTCCGACGAAGAAGCCTCTGAATCCGCGCTCTTTCACCATATCGCGGCAGACGGAGAACGGAGTGCTAAAATATAATTTGATAATTTTTTAAAAGTTTATAATGTAATTTTAAACGTTTTTATAAGATAATAATTAAAAATAATGTAGATTTTAAGGGTTTTATAATATAATAATTAAAAATATTGTAATTTTTAAGGGTTTTATAAGATAATAATTAAAAATGTACCATGTTTTGCCCAATTCGCGGGCAGCCTGAAGCCGACACTTGACCAATTCGGTGGGGCAGAGGGCACACGCGGCGAAGACGGCCGCAAAGGAGCCGGACAGGGCGTTCTCCATAGGAGTCATGTGCTTGACCTCGGAACGACCGGCTACCGTAGCCACCATCTGAAAAATTGACCTTTAAAACTTTATTCCAGGTGCTCTGCCTAAAATTCTCATTTAAAGGAATCGCCAGGGACCTCTTTTTGACTTGTTTGCCTACGATGCTAATTACTGTATTCGGAGGGACTACCCTTGCCCCGCCCGCCGATCTCATACGGGTGTGAAATTCGCGGCGCTACCATGCCAGACAACCAGTTTTCTGCGTCTTTTCAGGCGGGAACATTCAAAATTCGAAAATGACGCCAAAAATCGATAAAGCGATGGATTGGACGAGCGTAAACACCGTGCACGTAGTTCGTTAAAATGCCGGTTATCCACAGGTGCCGCCTGGAATGGCCAAAAATGGCATTTAAGATGCAGATTTCTCCAAAACGACGCATTTAAACCCAAAACTTTTATATATTTTCTTGAATAACTTTTCAAGCTCATTAATGTGAGATAGTCTTTAAAAAAGCCCATTTGAATCAAATATTAATTAAAAGTACTATTTAAAACAAGGAAATTACCTTTTGACAATAGCCGTAGGCGGCGAAAAGGATCGCATTCTCGGCTATGTTGGCTGCCAGGGCGGGGACGGTTCCTTTAATTAGAATATAATAAAGGTAAAATGAATAAATTACCCGCGTAGAGGCCTCTGACGCCGTCTAACCGGTAGGTGTCCTTCAGGCAGATGACCCAGTTGGAGTACAGGTGGGGGAACGTCTGCACCTTCACTTTTACAGTGTCCAGGGGCTGACCCGCGTACACGTTCGCAGTTCCACCTGAAAATAAGATTCATTTGAATTTTGCGGGTCTTATGGCAACCTCAGGCCGCTTTCCGCTTTTTAGTGACCTCTGGCCGCTTCCGCTTTTTTTCTGGTGACCTCAGGCCGCTTTCTGCTTTTTTGGTGACTTTTTTGTGACCTCAGGCTGCTTTCTGCTTTTTTGGTGACTTTTTTGTGACCTCAGGCCGCTTTCTAGATCAGAATTCTCACCTAGAGTTCCGGCGATGAGGTCGATGATTCCGTCCTTGACGTGGTTTGTGCCTTTCCCATCGCCTCCGCCGTGACCCATTCTGAACTAATTTCAACATTGAATACTGCACCGCAAACGATAATAGAATTCCAGGGTGACCCCTTGAACCAGCGGAAAAAAGAGAAAACTAGTTGAAAACAATGTATGTGAATGTATCCGACAAAATCCTAATCGATAGAATATGGGTCTTATATGTTACAGTACTCGTAAACGGAAGGGAGACCAAGGGAAGCGGTTGGAATATGCAAATGACACCGGGGGCTGTGTGGATCGACGGGGGATGGGGAGATCACATCAGCTGCTTGGTCACAATCTCGTAGACCATTCGCTTCCTGAAGTAGGGCATGTGCTCCTGGCCGAAGTTCATGGCCCTCCGGCGAGAGCGGTACTCGGCCGTGCGGCACGAAAACACTCCGCAGTCGCTGCCGTTCGTCTGCCTTGGACCGTCCTGAAATGATTGGAATTAGAATGTTGGGAACTGAAAAGGAAGTTCCTCCTTTAACGAACGGGAAAAGTGGAGGAAAATGGGTGGAAAACAATGGAAAATATGGTTTTGACACTGCATGTGATTCGAAATCGAAAAAAGCGAAATGATTTTTTAAAAAAAACCTCCCTAAATTTGCATTTGGCACTCCCAAAAAGTACTTTTAGTGTGATTTAAAGTCCCACAGCGGTTTCAAACCATGCTTGTCACATAATGTATGACACGTTTTATAAATTGCTTATATGGAAAATAAATAAAAGTAATTAAAAAACAATCAATTATTTTTATTAATTGATAAATGCCATTAAAGAAGTTTTAAAAAAAAAGCGAAAATTTAAAAAAAAATGTTTCCCAGATTATTCAAAATTTATGTTTTGAAAAAGTATTTTTATTTTCTTAATTTTGATGTTAAGGTAAATGTATCTCTCTCCCTTTCATTATAGAATTTGGCTCATAAATTAATAATTTTACGCCGAAATAATTAAACGTTTTTTTTACTCTTGAACAATGTTTGACAGGTACGGTTTGAAACCACCGTTGGAGGTGCTATTGGTCTCAAAATGACACTAAAAAGCACATTTTTGTGGTGCTATTTTCAGCTAAGACTGGATCCTGTCAAACAGTGCTCTTGAAAATCTATTAAAAAGTATAAATAAAATAAATTTTGTAGAAAAGTGACAAAATAAAAAAAGTTTTTTCATTCGCCTTGAAAATAGAGACAATTTTCATGTGACTATAAATCAGAAAAAAAACAATCTAAAGAAGTGACTAGTTGGCCTTATTGGGTGGAAAAAGAAACGAAAGTAGAGAGTAGGGGGAAAGGGGTGGAATTGGTGGGAAACAAAAGAATTTGACACTGTTGACTTAAAATTTTAGCGCGTGATTGGAAATCGAAAAAAGCGATTTAAAAAATATATCACCCTAAAATTAGAAGGCAGAGGTGGAAAACATGGAAAATGTGATGTTTTGACACTTTTCCACGTGATTAGTATCAGAAAAAGCTATCTAAATAGCAAGTTGGTCAATTCGGTCGGAAAATCAAATTTATAAATAGCTCTAAGAATGAAGCAATTTAAAAACTGCTTAATTGAAATATTTAAAAACAATGTAAATTTTGTGCTTTTTTAAGTTTTCGAAACACCCAAATTTGTTTAAAACAATTTTGGATTTTCAAGTAACTTTAAATAACAAATTTATATTTAAAAAAAATTTTTTTTTCATAATTAAGAAAATAATGGAATTTCAAATTACAACAAGAATTACTCCTTTTTTAAATAAATATTTTCATTTTTAAAAGAATAAAGGAGAAGTTTTTCTAGAAAAGTGAACAAATTTTTTTTTAAATTTTGTGTAAAAAGTATTTTACTTTGATATTTTTGAAAAAAATAATAAAATTAAATAAAAAAAAATAATAATCTGTTTTTTAAACTATTTTTAATTTTGTATGTTTTATTATTTTTAAATAATTAAAAAAACATTTTTAAAAAAGATATTGTCTTGAAAACAAAGAAAATTGAGTTTAAATTTGAGAGAGAGAGAGAGAGAGAGAGAGAGGAGAGAGAGAAACTCACAGTCACTTCGACGTACTCCCATCCGGTCATGTCGAATTCCACCTTCTTCTTATCCCTTGACTCGGCCATCAAATACTGCCTAAACAAAGAGATTACAGTATCCCTAGAATTGACCTACTGTAGATAGTCTATGCATCCGTGGTCGCCTCCTCGCATCGAGTCGATGTATTCGATGCGTTTCTCGGCCAAGTCGACAATCTGAAATGGGTTTTTGAGACGCGCAAGATCGAGAGATAAGGGAGAAAACAGCGTTTTCTTCCCAAATTTCTTTTTTAAGCGAAAAAGGGGTTTAAAAGTGAAAAAAGCAAGAAAAACAACATTTTTGTATCCCAATTTTCTCTTTTCAACCATTTTCTCGTTAAATAACTTAAAATTAGTAAAAATAGTTGAAAACAACGTTTCTTCTTAAATTTGTTTTTGTAAATTAACTTTAAAAATAGGTGAAAAAAAGAGGAAAAACGTACCGCCATGCACCAATGGACGGTGCCCACGTGGACGGGGACGAGGAGCATGTCGTAGGAGAAGATGTCGACCTTCCTGGTCCATCGCTTGACACTCGCGTGTCCTTTCTTCGCAATATTCGGATAGAAGAAGGTGTTGAACGAGTAGACCTGAAAATGTGACGCTGTAAACTAAGCAGACGACAAAATCAAGGCAAAGCGACCGGGAAATAGCCGATGAAAGACCAAAGTGATGTAATGGACCGGTCATTACGTCACAGATTTCGCCAAAGATCGGAATGGAACAACTCGTGCGCACGTTGTTTACCAAATGTCCGCTGTTTACAACAAGTTTTAAAAGAAATTGGCTTTTATTTCCGTGTTAAAACTTGAAAAGCGGTTTTTAATTGAAAAATCAGGCCAAAGCCAAAAAGCGGCCTTCGACAGCCAAAAAAGCAAAGCGGCCTTTGATTACCACACAGCGGCTTTAAAATAAATAAAAGTCAAACGGCCTATGGTTTCCAAAAGTGGCTTCTAATTGAAAAACCAGGAAAAGCGGCATTTGGTTGTCAAAAGCGGTTATTAATAGAAAAAAGCGAACCAAGCGACCAATGGTTGCCAAAAAGCGGCTTTTAAAATCAAAAAGCAGATAAGGCGGCCTATGGGTACAAAGCGAGTCTTAATTTTTAAAAAGCAGGTAAAGCGGCTTTTAATTTTTTTTTTAAAGGACAAGCGGCCTTTGGTCACCCAAAGGCGGCTTTTAACGGCAAAAAGCAGATCAAGCGGCCTTTGATTGCCAGATATAGCAGCAGAATCCCAACCTTGGGCAGGGATGAGTCCTTGGCACTTCGCTGGACGATCAGTTGGAGGAAGAAGTTGATGACTTCGTCGTTCAGCCAGCCCAGTCCTGCGAGCGTCCCGAGATCCTAAAAAAGGGGTTGTAATTTTATAATTAACCTTAATTAAAAAAACATTTTTTTAAAAGTTTTTAAGCAATTTTGACGAACCTTTCTTGTGATTTTGACGTCAAATCCTTCGGTGAACACCTCGCCCGGGTTAGCCCTCGACCAGGCCCTGTCCACAATGGCTATGGCCTCCTGTGGCAGTTCTGAATCCGAATTTAAAGAGAAAAGAAACGGAATTACCGGGGAATTCGTCCTTCTCCTTCGGCTTGGGTGCGGGGGTCTTGATTCCCAGCAATTCGAGCCTCTCCCTAATCTCATCCTCCAATCCGGCGTCGTTCCTCTTCCGATTGTTCGAGAGCTGGCGGTTCTTCTGATCCAACTCCTCCTCGTGCCTTCTCCACAGGGTCTTCTCCGTATGATACCTGAAATAGTGGAGTTATGAGCCAAAACAGCGGAGTTATGTGCCAAAACAGCGGAGTTATGTGTCAAAAAGGAGGATTCTTACGTGGCTCGAGAGGTCAGAGCCGACTTCATCTTGATGCTCCCGGAGCTGAAATCGGCCAGCACGTCGTCCAACCGGCTGTAGGCGCTTGATGAGTAGTTTAGGCGGGAGCGGTTATTCGAAGGGAGCACCTCAACCTCATCATCCCCGCTCAGAACTTGCACCGAGGCACCGCTGGCGTCGCTGAAAAGACGGGTTTTATAGTTTAAAAAAAAAACTATTTTGGTTGTTGCGCCACCATTACGTACAACAATTTCCGACCCACGCTTTCTTTTTTTGGTGACCTCAGGCCGCCTCCGCTTTTTTTGGTGACCTCAGGTCGCTTCCGCTTTTTGTGGTGACCTCAGGCCGCTTTCGGTTTTTTGGTGACCTCAGGCCGCCTCCGCTTTTTCTGGTTACCTCAGGTCGCTTTTTGCTTTTTTATGACCGTAACAGAAAAAAGCGTGGCTTCGAAAACATAGTACGCAATGGTAGGGCTAATTCGGCGGACTATTGATTGATAGAAAAATTTACCTTTCGACGGAGGCAGCGTCATCGAGAGTGACGACATCGGCACGGCTGGTGATGGAGTTGATGGCATTCTTCGCCCTTTCCATGTATTCCTCCACGTTGAAGCCGGGGATGCGCAGATAGGAACGACCCGTGTACCTGAAAATAGAGTTTAAAGTTATGAAAATATATAAATTTCAAATTTTAAAAATTGATTGAAATTTATATTTCTTTCGGTTTATGGAAATTAATTTATTATCAAAATTGTGATTTTTTTCCCTTTATTTTTATAACAAAATTTTCACTTTCATGGGTTCATTACCGGTTGCTTTTCGGGGTCATGACCCCAATTGGCAGTTTCCTGCGGAAGATGACGCGGCGGGGATCAAAGGACAGCGTTGCCATGGTGGCATCACCATGCCGTGACAATATTCAAATTTCGGCTTGCGTGGTAATGAGATTGATAATGTGAGCAGCGCTTGGGCAGCTTTCAGGTAACCAAAGGCCACTTGAACCGCGTTTCATAACTTTTTCGCAATCAAAAGCCGCTTTTGGCAACCTTAGGCCGCTTGAATCGCTTTTTGACATCCAAAGGCCGCTTGAACCGCTTTCTGGCAAACATGGGCCGCTCGGACTGCTTTTTGGAACATGCCGCTTGACCTGTTTTTGGCAATTGAAAGCCGCTTTAAACATTTTTGGCAACCAAAGGCCGCTTGGACCGCTGTTTTTGGTAATCAAAAAACCGCTTTTTGACGACCTAAGGCCGCTTTAACCACTTTTTGGCAAACAAATGCCGCCCGTACCATTTTCAGTGACTTAATGCCGATTGGATCGCTTTTTTGAAATCAAAGACAGCCTGAACCGTTTTTGCCATCGATAGAACGCTTGAATCAGTTTTGGCAACCAAAGTCAGCCAATGTTTGACACGTACGGTTTGGAACTGTCGTTGGAGGTGCTATTGGCTTCAAAATGGCACTAAAAAGCATCTTTTTGGGTGCTATCTGCAAATTTGGGGTGCTATTTTCAACTAAGACTGGATTGTGTCAAACAGTGAAGTCAGCTTTCTGGGAATTTAAAGCCGCTTTTTGTCAACCAAAGGCCGCTTGAACCGCTTTTGGCAAGCAAAGGCCGCCTGTGAGGATTGAGTAGATTCAGAAAACTCCTCTACCTCTTCGGAACGTATGCAGTTCGATTGGCCCGATTCAATTCCTTCAGTTTCTGGGCGTAGATCTGGAATCCGGCGTTACCGCCGCCGCTCTGAGGAGTAAAATAAGGCTAAAAACGTCGTTTAATTCAAATTTCCAAGAAACCAACACTGGGAGCTGCGGGTCTGGTGGTCTTCTTAATCCTGCCGAGTGGCGTCTTCTCTCCAACCTTCGGGATGACTCCCCTCTTCTCCGTCGACATCCTCGCGTGGCTCTTCCTCCTCCTGCTCCAACTGTCACGGGGCGTGTGGAACGCTGCAGTCTAATTTTTAGAGGCCGCGGAGAAGGCACAAACCATCCAGGAAGTCGCGTGGAGTGTTCTGTCGACTGATGCTGTCCTCGGGTCCCGGAGAGATGTCCTTTTGAGCTGAAATACTCAAGATTCAACATTTTTTAAAGCTAAAATTTTAAAAAAAAAATCGATTTTGGCCACTTTGAGAGCTAAAGTAGGATTTTGAAGGCTAACTCACTTTCAGAAACGATGGAAATGGAGTCGGAACCCGAATCTTCGACAGCGGTTGTGACGGCCAGCATGACCTCCTCGACTGAACGACGCTGCGATTCCAGCAGAGACTTTGGGGAGACTGTCACCTCGCCCACCACTTGCACCTGCAATATGCAAATTAGATGGGGATAACATACTTTCAAAGACAATGTTATTTGACTTCCAAAGCAACGTTCAGTTTAACTTTTAGACATATACCCTTCAAAACCCTGTAGGAGACGCCATTGATCTTAAATGAAATTTTAAATGAGCAGTTAACGTCAAACAGACCGCATTTTACTTCTGGCTGGCCAGAATTCTTCTAGTTTTAACATAAAGATTATGGAACAATCATACCAAGACAGTCACTGATTGAGAGTACCGCTTTTTAGCAACCATAGGCAGCTTGACCCACTTTTTGGCGGTTAAAAGCCGCTTTTTGGCAGCAATATCGTGTCAAACAGTGGACTTGGAAAACTCAGAAAAAGTATTTATCGATTTTATTTTAAAATGCAAATTAGATGTTTCTTAAAGATAAACTTCGGGCTAGCCACAATTCTCCAAGTCTCTTAAAGGACCTCTGTTCGACTTGTTTTCCTATACAATTCATTGCTGTAAGCGTCAGGACTACCCCTTGCCGCGGCGGCCGATCTCGTACGGGTGTGAAACTCGCGGCGCTACCATGTCAGACAACCAGAGTTTTCTGCGTCTTTTCAGGCGGGAATATTGAAAATTCAAAACTGACGCAAAAATCGATAAACCAATAGATTGGACGAGCGTAAACACCGTGCACGTAGTTCGTTAAAATGCCGGCTATCCACTGGTGCCGCATGGAATGGCCAAAAATGGCATTTCAGATGCAGATTTTCCAAAACGACGCATTTAAACCCCACACTGTTATATATTTTCTAAAATTAATTTTAATGCTCTTTAACTTGAGATAAAGTAAAAAGGGGTCCCTAACGGTCCCTTTAAACAAACCTCGTCATCTCCGTTCTCCTGTTCCTCGAAGCTCTTCTCCAGCTCATCCTCCACCACAACCACATCCTCTCTCGGCAGTGGCTTCGGCAGACAGACGGTCTTCCTCGATGACGTCACAATGACGTCCTCCTGCACTCCGAAGGCGATGCACTCCACAGAGTCGTCTTTCCGGAGCCCTTCGGCCGCCTCCTGACTGCTCGCCTGGACAACTTGGACCTCCTCCTCTTCGTCGGCGGAGTTGTAGCCAAACATGTTGCGAAACGGGGCGAACAGCGATCCTGAAATGAAACAATATAGTCATTTCTAGTTTAAAAGTCAATTTAAAAATTTAAAAAAAAAACATATTTTAAATATACCTAGGAAATTGCGGGGAGATGTTTTGGTGATCTTCGCGGGCACGGGACCCTTGCCTTTGGTTGTGCGTTTTCTGTCTGAAATAAAGAAAATAGACAGATCTTTGTGGATTTGAGGGAGCTATCGTTCATTGAAGGCTATCACCCAACATTTTGCCTACAGTAGCCCCCAACATTTGCATATAACAACCAAAAACACTACTTTTTAATCAATATTCAACTGGAAGCCGAATTCAACGGCGATTTCGAACCGTACGTATCAAAATTTGTAAGGACTAGGTTTCATATAAATTAGGAGAAGTTCATCAATCGATCGATGCCAAAATCAAGAGTTTTTAAAGGACTGCGGGTATAAATAGCTGAAAATTGATTTAGAATATGCACCAAGTTAAATATTATAAAGCTTAAATGCATAAAGTTAAATGTCTCAAACTTAAATTTTCGAGAAAAAGTCTTAAGCTTACATTTTTGACCTTATTTCTAAACCTTAAATTTTATTGTATTTTGTAATGACAAATTCTCTAAATCTTTTAAAAGAATTAAAAAAGATTTTTTTTCACGTTTTACAGGGAATTCTCTTAAATTTGTGGCAAATATACCTTCATGATTATTAAAATATTTTAAAAGGGAAATTTTAATTTAATTAAAAAATTGATTTTTTTTTGAAATAACATTAAAAAAATGTAATTAAAATAGCAATTTTAAAAAACAACTTAATTTTAAAATAATGATCACTAAAATATATTACTTAAATATAAAAATATAAATTAAAATCACAAAATAATATTTTTTATTAATTTAAATTTCAAAATAATCTTAATATTTTTTTATTTTGAAAAGTAGTTCTCCTTAGGGGAAACGGCCAACTAGATCTCATATTAAAGGAATAAAAAAGAAAAAAAAATGGAAGATTCACGAACTTTTGGAAGTTTCGTTCTCGTCGGTGATGACCTCCAGACGGTACTCTTCTTCCTGCTCTTCTACGAAACAGTCCTCTTCGTTCATCACCCTAAACCTTTTAAAAAACCAAAATTACTTAAAATAATGAGAGAAAAAGGTAAAACTTCAGAAGGCAGGAAACCTCGAAATAAATACCAAGAAATGAACAGATTCACTGGTTTATCCAACAGATTGTAACGACGGAAACTGGAGAATAAGCGAATAAATACTGACGATCAACATGGGAACCAGGGATTGAGATGACAAATTCAGAGGGAAGATGCAAATTCAAGAGGGAAAATGCAGAGTAACACGGGGAGATTACAGGGAGAAGACGCGCAACGACTTGTCCATGGAGGAGGAGACGAGGCTCGAGGCGTTCTCTCCGAAGCGGACGGAGGTGACGGCGGCCGAGTGGTCGGAGAGGGTGCCACACACCTGCCACGGCTTTACGTGGATCACCTGCACGTCGCGGGAGGCCACGGCCAGGAAGGTGCCGCTGTTGTCGAAGCAGATGTTGTTTACCTGGAAGAAAAGGGATTAGTTTGAGGGAAAAGCGAGGAAAAGAAGGCTTTTTCTTTGCTTTTCTGTGACCTCAGGCCGATTCCGCTTTTTTTCTGGTGATCTCAGGCCGCTTCCGCTTTTTATGGCAACATCCGGCCGCTTCCGCTTTTTATGGCAACCTCAGGCCGCTTCCGTTTTTTTCGGTGATCATTTTTCAGCTTCTGCTTTATCTGGCAACCTCAGGCCGCTTTTCATGGCAACCTCAGGCCGCTTTCCGCTTTTCCTGGCAACCTCAGGTCCCTTTCCGCTTTTCCTGGCAACCTCAGGCTTTTTTTCAGTGTAACGAACCGGATCGCGGCCGTCGTGGAGAGTGAGGGTCTTGAGATTCTTGAGCTTGCGCAGATCCCACAGCTTGACCTCTCCGTCGTCGGCTCCCGTGGCCAGGTAGTATCCGTTCTCGGAGAAGGCGATCGACCGCACCGGGCCCTGGTGACCGGGGAAGTTGGCCACATTCGCCTGCTGCTTGAGATCCCAAATCTTGACGAGGGAGTCGGCGAGACCGGTTCCGAAGATGAGACCGTCGGGGTGGAATTCGGCGGAGCAGACGGCGACGGCATTCTGCTCGTCGGCACGCACCTGAAGGAATCGGAATATAAGCATTGATCGCCGTGGGAACTTGCCTTGCAGAGCGTTTTGCCGGTGTTGAGGTCGGAGAAAGCCCAGTGGGCGTCGTCGGACACGGACAGGACGTAGTCTCCAGTGGCGTGGAGGGATATATCTGAAGAAAGAGACCTTTAAAAGAAAAAGATAATTAGATATTTTAAATATTTCAATTTAATGTTTTTTAAACAATTTATAAAATAATTATAATCGAAAAAGAAAATAATTTAAACGATAAAATTAACACTACGTTTGCCCTCAAGAATAAAAAAAAATTTAGCTCTATTTATTTAACGTAGTAGATGAAAATATTTGTTTACATTTAATTTAAAAATTAAAATAATATTTTTAAGCTTTAAAAAAACTAAGGCTTTAAAAATTCTATTTAAAAATGTAAAAACCAAAATTTAATTTAAAACTATAAATGACTTTAGGTTTAAAAATGTTTTAAAAACAATTTAAAAAATAATTATAATTAAAAAAGAAAAGCATTTAACACTATTTTTTTAAAATATTTTTAACGTAGAAATTTCAAAAAAATAAAATTAAAAAATAGTCTTTTTTTATTTTTGTTTAAATTCAATTTAATTTTTAAAAAATTAATTTGTTTAAAAAGAAAGAAAGAACTAACCGGTGACGGGGGCCTGATGGACATCGAGAACGACGCGGCTGTTCTCATCTCCGGCCGACCAGACGCGGATCGTGGCGTCGGAGCTGGAGGAGATGTAGTTCTTCTGGTTCGGGTGGTAGATGACGGATGTGATCTTCTTCTGGTGGCCCTTGAAGGTGTCCTGCACCTGCTCGGACTTGGTGTTGAACACCATGACGACCTTGTCCGCTCCTCCGGTGACCACTTGCTCTCCCTGAAGCGAAATCATGAATTAGGCTCAAAATATCATGGTTTAGGTGCAAAATATCATGATCTAGGCATCAAAATCTCACGTTGAGGTCCATGGCGGTGATTCCGGGGGTTCCGGTGCTGTGGATGCCGGTGTGAGAGGCGACCTGCTTGTAGTTGGCAAAGTCCTCGGTCTTGGCCAGTCCCTCCGGGGCTCCCTTTCCTCTCTGCTTACGGGCGGCGGTCAGAGCGGCGGCCTTGTCGCTCAGCTTCTCCAGAACAGCCTCCGAAATTCCTGAAACAATTAAATAAATGTTGAATTTAAATAAATATAAATTAAATAAACTTTAAAAACAAAATTTTAAAAAAAGTCACCTTCAGATTCGTCGACGCTCTGTTCCATATCGACGTCCTTCTCGGAGACCTGGCTCTGGCCGGCCGCGTGGGGCTTCAGAGTGGAGAGAGCCTCCCTGGCGGCGGTGAGGTCCTTGGTCAGACGGCAGATCACACGGCAAGAGGCGTCGTACTGAAGAAACCATAGATTTGGTAAAAAGAAGGAGGGTACCTGATAGAGAGAGTGAGACAGCTCCTGACGGGCCGTTTGAAGCTGTTGGCGGAGGGAGAAACTGTTCAGCATTACCGCGTCCCACTCGTCCTGCAGCGTCTTGAGCAGGGAAGGAATGGACGTTTGAGTGGTGCCGCGGGGAGTCACGCCAACGGTGTCCGTCTTCAGGGGAACCAACTGAATTGATTTGGTTATTGGGACAAAAAAGAGGTCATTGAAGCCAAAAAGGGAAGAAAATCATAAATCAATCGATTGAAGCTTTTTAAAACAGGAATTTACCTGGGACTCGTCGAGCTTCTCGTGGTTGACGGGGTCTGATCCATTCTCGGCGATATATTTGGTGATGAGCCTCTTCTCGAAGATGGCTCCTGACACGGAGGATACCACGGGCTCCGTAGCCTGCTCTCCGCTAATGGCGCAAGTGAACACCATCTGAACAAGGAGATTTATATACGATTTTAAATAAATAAAAATAAAAAATAAGATAAAGAGAGCTCATTTTCGTAGGAAACATGAAATCCTTCACAATTGGCGCTAACAGACCTTTAAAACAAGATTTTCGCGATAAATTAAAGAATAAAACGATAAACTAAGGCCAGAACCAGTTAAAACGCATAGCCATTGATAGAAACGTCGAAACAATTAAAGTAGCCGCCTAAAACGCAATTTTCTCTTATTTTCGAAAATAACCCCGCCGAAGCCATATTTTTAATTATTTTCTTATATTTTTTGCGTATTTTTAACGCTAAATAATACGCTTTTGAAGTGGAAACAAGCCAAAAGCGTAATTTCAGTTTTCGCTTTCATTTACACTCTCAGTCGATCAATAAGCGCTTATTTACATTTAAAAAAGCGAAAATATGCCTATTAATACTTAAATTTCCAGTATTCATTGAATACATAACAAAACAACAAGAGAAAAAAGCCCACAAACTCCAAATTGACATTATTTTCATTTTCGAAAATTCGCCGACGTCTAATTCTAGCCCGCCACGTGTATATATTAACTTTTAAATGTTTTATTTACGTTTACTCGATTATTCTTATTATTTAGAGATATTTTACGAGCATTAGCATAATAAAAACAAAATAAAACAAGTAAAATTTAAAATCAGAGGTTCAAAAATTTGAATTGGCAAAGTGCCAGGTGTATTGATACACCTTAGCCTTAGAGCGCGTTTTATATAAAGGGGCGTGGCCGTTCATTCGTGGCTTTTTTGAGCTTAGAAGTTGGTTGTTTACAAATTAAAAATGCTGTAAAATTAATTTAAATATAAATTTATTTACAAAATAATCTAGTTTTCAATTTAGTCCTTTAAAATAGCGGAAGGTTTGATTTAAAACGAAGGAAAGGCTGGAGAGAAGAAGGAAAGAAAAGGGCTTAGCCGTAGAATGAGCCATCGGGACCGATGAACTTTAGGATATTTTGCTTCCCACGCAAACGACCAAACTACAAACTCTGTTTCCAAAATAGAATCTATAATAAATGTGTTTTAGACCTTTAAAAATTAGGCATTTTGCTACTTAACTCTACTTAACTATGTATTTCTCAAGGTTATTACCTTTTCTTTGGGTTTTAAGGCCTTAAATACCTTAAGACCTTAGTCCTTAATGTTTTTACCTTGCTTTAATCCGTTTCTTCCCGCCTTTTCCCCTTTTTTCACCGCTTTTTCACGCTTTTCAAGGAGAATATCTAATTAAAATATCATTCCCGGAAGTCCACGTAGATCGAAACAGTCCTTTAAAGAATTTGATTCCCGGAAAATTTATTTAAAAATTTCCACGTTTATTTATTTGTTACTTCGATTTGGCTGATTTCCCTGAGTATCCAATGTAATTTCAACTGTAAAAAGTTAAATTATTGCGTCCTTTTTATTGATTTAAGATCATAATAACCGTTTGATCTCCTATCTTTATCTCTTACGTGTAACTTTCTCCATTCCCGTCTGTCCCTGTACTATGTCCATCCGCCGGCGGGTGCAGGGTACAAAGTTCGCCCGCGTGGCGCCCTTCGTTCTCTCCTCCCGCCACTGTCCCCTTCCTTCATTCCATATCGTCTGCTTCTTTCCTATCTTCCAGTTTCTAGAATATTATTCTAAATCTAAGAAATATTTTATTTTTAGTTTCTTCTAGAATATTACTCCCTTCTATTGATTTTCGCTGTTGTTGTGGTCATCCGCTATCTTGTTTATCCACTTTTCTCCCTTTTCCGTGGTTCTAAGAGTAATGATTCTGATTCTTTCTTTGATTTCTTTGATTCTTGAAGGCCTAGATCCTAATTCTTTTTGTTTTTATGATTGAGTAATTAGAATATAAGATTATCTTCAGATGCTCCGCTCCAGCCCCTCGCTTGTCCGTGGATTCGCCACCGCCACCAAGCAGCGAGTCGGGCCCAACATCGTCCTCGTCGACGCCGTCAGGTAAATTTCTTGACTTGTCAAACCTTCGTGCCAGGACCAATCTTTAAAAGGACTGTTTGAGTTTCCAAAATTGTCTCATTTAAATGGTTTTCGTGGCAGGACCTCAGGAAAATTGATTCTTCATTTTCAGAACCCCCTTCGTCCAGTCCGGAACCGTCTTCAAGGATCTGTGGGCAGTCGATCTCCAGAAGGAAGCTCTCAAGGGTACTTTTTCTTCTAATTACTCTTCTAGTAGTTTATTGCAATATAAATCCACTGTTTCAACTCCCATAAAAAGAGTAATTTTCTATTTTTAGCCCTGGTGGCCAGGACCCAGGTGCCGTACAAGGATGTGGACCACGTCATCTGCGGTACCGTCATCCAGGAGTGCAAGACCAGCAACATCGCCCGCGAGGCTGCTCTTCTCGCCGGATTCCCCGACAGAGTGAGTTTAGACCTTTAAAATACTTTAGTCCTTTAAGAGCCTTAATAACAGTCCTCTAATTTAATGTCTAGACCTTTAAAATAACCCTTAAATGAACGATTTTATTCATGAAATGTCTTCAGATCCCAGCCCACACCGTCACTCTGGCGTGCATTTCCTCCAACGTCGCGATGACGGACGCCATTGGAATGCTGTCCACCGGATACGCCAAGTGTGTGATTGCCGGAGGAGTTGAGGTCCTCTCCGACGTGCCCATCAGATACAACAGGAAGGCCCGTAAGGCCATGCTCTCCCTTCAGAAGGCCAAGGCCATGCCCGACAAGCTCAAGCTCGGTCAGTTTCTCTCTCTCTCTCTCTCTCTCTCTCTCTCTCTCTCTCTCTCTCTCTCTCTCACTCACTCTCCTGTGGCTTAAATTGAAAACGGTTTATTGCCACACAACTCCACTGTTTCACCGTCCCTTGCCCATCTGCTGTGTTGGCTGGTTCCCCTGAGCCAATGCATTGAGTCTTTGGATTCTGTAAAAGTCCTCCCTCGAGTCGAACATTTCCCTCGAATTCTCGTGAGAGTAAAAGTAGCCGTTGTTAGTCATCTGCCGCCTAAAATTATAATTTCCTTATATTTTAGTGTTTTATTTCTTAAAAATTTTTATACTAGTAAAACTCACCCTGTTTGGTCGAAATACCTGGGATTTCCCTGGTTCAAATTCAAATTTCCCGCGTTGGCATGATTTCCCTGTGGGAAACATTGAGAGAAGGCGATGAGGCACAGGAAAGAGACGGCGGAGATAAAGGAGCGCATTCTGATCTATTTTTATTGATTTTTTAGGAAATTTTAAAAAATGAATAAAAAATTTTAAAGGAATGAGGAAATTGATTGAATTCTGCCACTTTTCCCTTCTTTTATGGTTCCCAAGTGTTCTCTGAACTGCGAGAGAGTGTGTGAATTGAGGAGACGCAGAGATCAAACAGTTTCTTTGGCAATACGCAAATGAATGGCAGCGGAAGTGGACTAAATAAACTGAAAGATCACTAGGAAACCTTGTGTGATTTGTTCCCCATCTCTCTCTCTCTAACCCTCTCATTTCAGGAGGAGAAATCCTGAAGAACCTGCTGAACCCCGAAGTCCCCTCCGTGGGAGAGTTCTCCTCGGGAGAAGTGATGGGACACAGTGGAGATCGCCTGGCCGCCGCCTTCAACGTCTCCAGGAGGTCAGGCTCTTCCGGAATCCCGTAATCCCTCATTTGAATTCAGGGAGCAGGATGAGTTCGCCATCCGCTCGCACACTCTGGCTCAGAAGGCTTCCCAGGAGGGCAAGCTCACCGACGTCGTCCCGGTGTTCCTCGACGGAAAGAAGCCCCAGACCATCAGAGTGCGTTACTTATTCTTTTTCCTCTCGGGACCCAAAATCCCCTAGAAATTAGCATTCTGACCAAGAATGGTGTCTTTTTCAGGCCGATAATGGAATCCGCGTGTCCACAATTGAGAAGCTCTCCTCCCTCAGAGCCGCCTTCGTCAAGCCCCACGGAACCGTCACTGCCGGTTAGTTTCACTTTTTGTTTAATTGATTTTTAAAGTGGGTTTTTAAAGAAATAGATAAAAAAGTAATCAATTTCTTCAGGAAACGCCTCCTACCTGACGGACGGAGCCTCGGCCGCCCTCCTGATGACCGAAGACTACGCCCTGGCCAACGGATACAAGCCGATCGCCTACCTGCGCGAGTACCAGTACGTGGCCCAGGACCCCAAGGACCAGCTGCTCCTCGGTCCCGCCTACGCCATCCCCGTCCTTCTGCAGAAGGCCGGCCTCAGCCTTCAGGACATCTCCGTCTTCGAGATCCACGAGGCCTTTGCCGGACAGGTCCTCGCCAACCTCAACGCCCTCGACAGCGACTTCTTCTGCAAGGTAGACTCTCTCTCTCTCTCAGTTTTAAGGCTTAAAGTTTAAAATGCTTTATTGCCGATCACTTCACTGTTTCCCCGTCCGTTGCCCATCTGCTGTGGCTGGTTCCCCTGAGCCAATGCATTGAGTCTTTGGATTCTGTAAAAGTCCTCCCTCGAGTCGAACATTTCCCTCGAATTCTCGTGAGAGTAAAAGTAGCCGTTATTAGTCATCTGCCCCCTAAAAATCATAATTTCTCTATATTTTAGTGTTATATTTTAATTTTTCTCTTAAAAAGTCTTCTTTCAGAAGCACCTCGGCCTCAACGGAAAGTTCGGTCGCCTTTCCATGGACAAGATCAACAACTGGGGAGGCTCCCTCTCCATCGGCCATCCCTTCGGAGCCACTGGCGTCCGTCTCGCCTCCCACGCCGCCCACAGATTAAAGGTACTTTTTCTTTTTAATTTTTTTTTCTAATTTATATTATTTAAACGTATATTTAATTAAAGTAAAATAAAAATTTATAACAATCAATTCAGGAGGAGAAGGGTCAGTACGCCGTGATCGCCGCCTGCGCCGCCGGAGGACACGGAGTGGGAATGCTGGTCGAGGCCTACGGAAAGTAAGAAGAAGAAGACGTTAATGCCGGTCGCTTCTCCCATAGATTGTACGAGTTCTTTCCTGCCTTTGAGCACCCTTCTTGTGTGTAAGTATGATTGAATGGCGGGGTGTAAATTGTATTTATTCCCGAGTAAATATTTCCTGAGCCGTTTTTGTTTTTGAAATCGAAATACACAAGAAGGCCATAAATTGACTTTTACACGTGAAAAGTTGCAGAAAGAGCCCTCAGGTTGCCAGAAAAAGCAGAAACCGCCCTCTGGTTGCCAGAAAAAGCAGAAAGCAGCCTGAGGTTGACAGAAAAAGCAGAAAGCGGCTTCAGGTTGCCAGAAAAAGCAGAAAGCGGTCTGAGGTTGCCAGAAAAAGCAGAAAGCGGCCTGAGGTTGCCAACAAGAATTTTAGTAAGAGTTAAACAAAAAAGAAGTGCACCGACCAGGATCGAACCTTGGTCGTTTGGTTGGTAATTTAGGGGACCAATTGGGGTTGACGGACAGGCGGACTGACCAAAATTTCACAGAAAACGGCCCGTGAGAACTGAGGTACCCAGTTTTAGTACAATTTTCCACCCTTTCTTTCTCAAAGATGCCCAAAATGAGGAAGGAAATTAGCATCACGAGGTCACGTACTTCACGTTCCGCCCTGCCCTCTCCCTCGGCCTTCCAGAACCTTCCAATTCTCATTAGCCTAGGCTTTCCCTAGGCAAATGGGGCCGTGTCCCCGCCACGTTACGTCATTTTTCCCTATAAATAGCCGTCGGCGGGCCACTCCCCTCATTCTACCCGTCTACCCGCACCGATGGCTCTCAACGTCGACCCCGCTCTCGCCACCTTCCCCGCCACCGGAGGAAACGCCACCCACAAGATCGTCTCCCAGGTCGAGACCCGCCACGCCTTCAAGGTTCGGAGTCCCCCCCCCCTCTCTCTCTCTCTCTCTCTCTCTCTCTCTCTCTCTCTCTCTCTCTCTCTCTCTCTCTCTCTCTCTCTCTCTCTCTCTCTCTCTGTCTCTCTCTCTAATTCCCTCCCTAACTTCCTCTCTTCCAGGTGAAGAGCTCCAACAACGAGCACTACCGCGTCCGCCCCGTCTACGGCTTCATCGAGGCCAAGGGCTCCGTCGATCTGGAGATCAGCCGCACCGCCGGACCTGCCAAGGAGGACAAGCTGGTGATCCAGTGGGCCGAGGTGCCTGCCGAGGAGACGGACGCCCAGGCGCCCTTCAAGGCCGGAGCCCAGTCGGGAGAAGTGATCCTGCCGATGAAGGCCGAGTGAGCAGCCACTGCTCAAAGCGTTCGCCACATGCCAATAAAACTTAGGCAACGCATTCCTTGTTTGTTCTTCGGGGGAAGGGGGTTGCTTCGATTTGTTGTTGTTGTTGTTGTCTCTCTCTCTTTATCTCTCTCTCTCTCTGTCTCCTTCTCTCTCTCTCTCTTTCTCTATCTCTCGTTATTTGGGATTCTTGTTGTTTGCTTCTTTTGTTCATTTGTTTGCTTGTTCTTTTGTGTTGTACTTCTTCCTAGCCTACTTCTTAGCCACTTGACCATGAAAACCATCTAAAATTTACATTGGATAGTTATCGTTAACTTCATCTTTTTGGTTTCTTGTTGTTGGTTGGTTTCCTAGTTTTTTAACACCACAAGTACGGCAGATACAGTATAATTGGGTGAAGTGGGGAGGATTACTGTACTTTCGGTGTTACCGACTACGGTAGCCTTCACCTCGGCTACATTAGATACTGTACCCCCATTTGATTACGGTGGCTACAAACATCAAGTTATTACTGTAGTTTGAGCGACAACGGTTGGTATACAGTTTTACAGTATCCTTCGGTTACGGTAGCTGAACGTGGCTCTAGTATTGTTGTAGGATTTATAGGATTACGGTAGCTACTACATCAACTATTTACATTACAGTAGTTTCAGCATCGGTGGTTGGTATACGGTAGCTCATATGGTTATGATAGCTAAGGTGGCTCTAGTATTTCCGAAGAATTACGGTAGCCACAAATCAATAATTGGAGTACGATAGCTTGTTCTAATGATGTGATTGGTATACGGTAGCTACAGTAACCTCCTTATACGGTTGATAAAGGTGGCTTTAGTTTTACAGTAGGATTATGGTAGCCACAAATCAACAGTTGGAGTACGGTAGCTTGATCATATGATGTGATATACGGTAGCTATAGCCTAGTTACGGTATCTAAAAGTGGTTCTGGTGTTGTTGTAGGATTTATAGGATTACGGTAGCTACTACATCAACTATTTATATTACTGTAGTTTGAGAATCGGTGGTGGGTACACGGTAGCTCATCTGTTTTTGATAGCTAAAGGTGGCTCTAGTAGTGGATTATGGTAGCCACAACTATCAGTTGGAGTACTGTAGAAACTAACCCAAAACCACCCAAGGTGTACGGTGGCTACAATGTTATTAGGGAAATGAGGCGGAATACTGTATTACTGTACGACTATTTCGACACCGAAAAAATATTTTTAAAAGGCAACTTTAATTATATTTTTTTTAATATTTAGAATAAATTAATTTGTTTTATGAAAAGTGGCAAAAAATTTGGAACGCTTCACGAATTTGCGTGTCATCCTTGCGCAGGGGCCATGCTAATCTTCTCTGTATTGTTCCAATTTTAGTATATGTCCATTGGTATGAACGAGATGGCAGTAAGCGCCGCGGCTTATATAACCACCTTCCCAGGAGGCGCCGAATCCATACGGGTGCGAGTCGCGGCCAATTAGGACAGCGGCTGGGTCATTGTCCAGGCCGTATTCAAATACCTCGCACCCGTATCGAATCGGCGCCTGCCAGGAGGGTGGTTATATAAGCCGCGGCGGTTTCCACAGTCTCGTTCATACCAATGGACATATACTAAAATTGGAACAATACAGAGAAGATTAGCATGGCCCCTGCGCAAGGATGACACGCAAATTCGTGAAGCGTTCCAAATTTTTTGCCATTTTTATTAAGGTTTAAATTGATTTTAAAGTTACTATACTGTGACTGTAGCTACAGTATTATAGCCTGCTTACGGTAGGTACCGTTTACCTGATTACGGTAGCTACAGTATAGACTTCTGGGTCAAAGTAGCTACATGTTTGGATTACTGTAGTTTTGGTAGCTACGACCCGGTTACGGTATGAAGAAACCTGGATTACTGTAAAAGTGATGTCTTTGACTATCAAAAGCCATAGATGGGTGTACAATGTTAGTAAAGCCGCTTTTTGGCAACCAAAGGCCGCTTGGCCCGTTTTTTGGCATTTAAAGGCCTCTTTTGGCAACCACAGGCCACTTGACCTGATTTTTGGTGACCAAGTTCCGCTTTTTGGCAGCCATAGGCCGCTTGAACCCTTTCGTTAGGCTTTCTGGATGACTGCCATATTGCCAATGAAATTTCTGTCTGTGAATCAGCGATTTCTAGCCCAATTTCGCAAGGCAGCCCTGTGTTTACGCACTGTTCTCGTGCTAATCAGTCATTCGTCACATGGTTGTTTTGCCAGACTGTTGCTGAATTTTACTTTCTAAATGATTTTAAGATTAAAGGAAAAGTTGCTGAAACCCCATAAAAAAGCTTATCAGTTCCAAACCTCCCCCAATTTCTCACCGTGTTTGTTGACCACGCGGTTCGATCAATTCGGGCTCGACTGGTTTACTTACGCTAGGTGTACGATCAGCTGATTGGAAACGGCCAACACTTTGAACTTTTCACTTTATTCATTGATTTCACGAATGTTTTATTTTAAAAACATTTTTTTTAAATGGCTTTCAAAAGATCTCCATAAACCCTTCGCTTCCTCTCTCTCTCTCCCTCTCCTCTCTCTCTCTCTCTCTCTCTCTCTCTCTCTCTCAAAAACCAAGAGTTTTCAACACTTCCATTCCTTATGTTCGTATTTTTCAGTTTTTCCTGGTTTTTGATCATGCGATAGGAACCAAAATGGAATGCGCAATTTGCCTGAATCCCTTTGGTGAGTGTGAGTAGAGTTACAGACGCAGAAGACAGGGTTAGAGA
Organism: Oscheius sp. G VE-2021; assembly: GCA_022343465.1. NCBI lineage: Eukaryota > Metazoa > Nematoda > Chromadorea > Rhabditida > Rhabditidae > Oscheius > Oscheius sp. G VE-2021. Next base: position 257,369 of record JAJQXH010000081.1, on the reverse strand, counting down.
CGCAGAAGACAGGGTTAGAGACGCAGAAGACAGGGTTAGAGACGCAAAAGACAGGGTTAGAGACGCAAAAGACAGGGTTAGAGACGCAGAGGCAAACAATACTTTCAGATGCCACAGTCCGTCCCGTCGTTGGTTGCTGTGGCCACTCCCTCTGTGGCACCTGTGCTGGAAATGTGGATGCCTGCCCTACCTGCCGTACAAAAACCGCTTTCCAACGGGCTCCCACCAATTTCCTGGCGACAGGTAACAGATGACCTCTTAATCCCAAAGCACGCGCAATTATCGATTGATTTATCAGCTTTTTTCCTTAATTATCGCTTTTTCTCAAATAAAAGCACATTTTTAAAATTTCATTCATTTTTCACACTTCAGACCTCATCGAACAGTGTTCCTCCCTCACCCTTCGCAATTCCCAACAGGCCCACGAAATAGAGGGTTTTTATTTTTATTTTTGTATTTTAAACGTTTTTTTTGCAGATTTAAATAAGGAAATAATGAAACTCTCCAAGGAAATGGAAGCAGAGATTGATAAATTTATAGGTTTGTATTTATTTTTTTTAAATTTAATTTTTTTTTAAATTGAAAATTTTTAAAATTTAAAATGATTAGAATTTTTCAGTGGTTGAAATGGATTTAAAAGAAAGGACCCTGACTACAGCTGAACTTGAGAAGGATTTGCAGGGTGAGTCCATAGGTTAGTAGTCTCTCTCTCTCTCTCTCTCTCTCTCTCTCTCTCTCTCTCTCTCTCTCTGTCTCTCTCTCTGTCTCTCTCTCTCTCTCTGTCTCTCTCTCTCTCTGTCTGTCTCTCTCTCTCTGTCTCTCTGTCTCTCTTTCTCTCTTTCTCTCTCTTTCTCTCTCTTTCTCTTTCTCTCTTTCTCTCTCTCTCTCTCTCTCTGTGTCTCTCTCTCCTCTCTCTCTCTCTCTCTCTCTCTCTCTGTCTCTCTCTCCTCTCTCTCTCTCTCTCTCTCTCTCTCTCTCTCTCTGTCTCTCTCTCTCTATTTCTCTCTCTAAGAGAAAGAGATATTGAAAATTGTGTTTCGCCACATCACTCCAATGTTTCAACGTCCATAGACTAAGATTTAAAATTGAAAATAGTTTTTTTGCCAGATTACTCCAATGTTTCATCTTCCATTTATTGTGTAAGCTAAGAAAAGGCCACTTGAACAGTTATTTCCACAACCATAGGCCGCTTTCACCGCTTTTTGACAGCCACGGGCCGCTCTGACCGCTTTAAGAACCATGGGCGCTTAGACCGCTTTCATTCAATAAAAGACCGCTTGGATAGTTTTTGGGCAACTTTAGGTCGCAAAAACACGTACACACGCTTACACACTCACACACTCCACTGTGCCACAGTTTGTACCACATACGGCCATATTAACGAGCTCACGATCTCACGTCCTCACATCCACGTTTTCACACTATCTCACATTGTAAGGCACCTACACATCTCACTTGCAGACACACATTATCTCACTAGTACATGCGTGCACACCTAAGCCTACGACCACACAGTCACGTTCACACGCTTTCACATTCACTCCCCTTAAGATCAATGGATAGTGAAACAGTGGAGTGATGTTAACTAACTAACGTCCACGCAATCTCACGATCACACTTGTTTGAAATTATTACACGCTCTGACGATTGACAATGGCTTACTATTCAAATTGGTTTATTGTCACATAACTCCACTGTTTCGCCTTCCATTGACTAAGGTTTAGGAAAGAAAATGGTTTTGCCACACGAATTCAATGTTTCATCATCCATTAACTAAGACTTATGATTTAAATGGTTTATTGCCCGATCACTCCACTGTTTTATCTTCCAAACTAAGGTCTAATATTGAAAATGATTTATAGCCACACAACTCCACTGTTTCATCGTTAATTGATTAAGGCTTAAGATTCAAAATTGTTTTGTCATATCACTCCAATGTTTAAGGCTTAAGATTTAAATGGTTTATTGCCACACAACTCCGCTGTTTAATCGTCCATTGACTAAGGTTTAGTAAAGAGCATGGTTTTTACAACACCAGTCCAATGTTTCATCGTTCCAGAACTAAGGTTTAAGATTAAAAATGGTTTATTGCCCGATCACTCCACTGTTTCACCGTCCCTTGCCCATCTGATGTGGCTGGTTCCCCTGAGCCAATGCATTGAGTCTTTGGATTCTGTAAAAGTCCTCCCTCGAGTCGAACATTTCCCTCGAATTCTCGTGAGAGTAAAAGTAGCCGTAGTTATTCATCTGCCCCCTAAAAATATAATTTCTATGGATTTTAGTGTTATATTCTAATTTTTCTATTAAAACTATATAAAACTCACCCTGGCTGGTCAAAATACGCGGGATTTCCCTGGTTCAAATTCAAATTTCCCGCGTTGGCATGATTTCCCTGTGGGAAACATTGAGAGAAGGCGATGATGCAGAGGAAAGAGACGAAGGAGATTAAGGAGGGCATTCTGAATCTAATTTTATTGATTTTAGGAAATTTAAAAGAAAATGAATGAGAAAAATGATGGAATTCTGCGACTTTTCCCTTCTTTTATAGTTCCCAAGTGTTCTCTGAACTGCGAGAGAGTGTGTGAATTGAGGAGACGCAGAGATCAAACAGTTTCTTTGGCAACACGCAAATGAATGGCAGCGGAAGTGGACTAAATAAACTGAAAGATCACTAGGAAACCTGGTGTGATTTGTTCCCTACTGCGCTGCCGATGGCTCATTAGGCGCAGACGACCCTCCCTCCATATTGCGACTATAGCTCAATAGGTAGCGCGTTAGTCTCTTGAGCCAAAGGTCGTGAGTTCGATCCCCGTAGGTGCCCTTACTTTTGATTTTCTATTATACTATCTGTTTTGGTGGTTTATTTGTCAATATTTCTATTTTCAGATGCCAAGAATTTACTGCGGAAGAATGATGAGGTCGTCAAATACTACAGAAACAAGTTTCAACAGGCTGAAAGGGACAATGAGGCCCTCCAGGAGGAAAGGGATCGCCTCAAGAATGAAGTCCGAAGTAATCCCTTCAAAAAACTAATTTAAATTTAAATTGTAGGTTTCCTCCGCCAGGAAAAGGATCGCGAAGAGCGCAATGAGTGGGATCTCTGTGACGGTGAGTGCGCGCGTGGTCATAAGCGGGTCTCGCCGAACAGAGACCGTCGCTTCCGTAGCGCAGTAGGCAGCGCGTCAGTCTCATAATCTGAAGGTCGTGAGTTCGATCCTCACCGGGAGCAAAACTTTTGCTTTTCTATTATTTGAAGTATTAAACCTATTTTCAGACACAAATAGTCTCCCTGAACCCCACAGGGCTGTTATGAAGGAACCGGAGTTGGTTCTAATTTCGGAGGACACCAAGAAGCAGATCAAGAAGTTGAGTGCAGCCATGGTAATCGGAGCTAATCATAAGACAAGGTGGGATTTTGATTGTTTTTAAGTAAATATACAAGTAAAATTGTTATGAAAATCTAAAAAAATGAATTTAGGGAGCTTTTGGCCGCTTCTAAGACGAAGATGGAGACGGAAGTTATGCCGATGTTGTACGATTTGAGCAGCCGGGTCAGGGATATGCTACCCTTCTGATTCTTTCTGGGAATGGAAATGTTGTTGTAAATTGAAATGAATTTGTTTTCATTATACTTGTTTTCAACATTGAAAAGTTTAAGAGAGAGCGAGAGAGTGCCCTTATGGTGGAGTGCGCAGACAGTCAGTCGCCCGCCGCTGACACCCGTAGCGCATCGGCGGCGCCGCCAGGGGTAGTCCGCCGCTTTGGGTCATTGGGTACCTCTGGTTCTCTTGCAATCAACCGAGAAAATCTTTCGCCTTTTACTAAAGATTTCCGTGCAAGTGGACGCATATGAGTAGTCTTATTTTTTGGAATCCCCTCGGAAGAGCGGGACACAAACAGAATAAGGTTTTCAAAAATAAAGTGGAAACATAATAAAACAGCTATAGTTGTAGCAAAACCAAGTTCCCCAAAGATTCGAAAATTTAACCTGACGCAGTATTGCGTACCTATGATTTTCAACGTAATTTCGCGTTTGGTGTCATTTTACCAGCGCTAAGGCCCACAATTAATTGTACCCCGTGCTGTTAACGCGCTCTATTACAAATCTGTTCGCTTTCTCTACATAATCACGCCGCTTTTTTATTATTCTTTTATTGATTGTTTTATTTATTCTCTCCGATGATTCTACTGAACCTGCCAAATGAACTTCTCCTGCAAGTATTTAAAAGAGTATGTTTTAAAAATAACAAAATTTAGATTTTATTTTTTTTAAATTAAATTAATATTTTTTATTTAAAATTTTAATAAAAATTGATTTTCAGCTGGATCCTCCCACTTTAGTCCGATTGCGTAGAACTTGCACCATTCTGGATGAATTTGCGGAATCTCACAGATTCCGCATAAAAAGCATGGCTTCTGACGAAACGGCTTGGGTTTTGTTTATAGAAATGGATAAAAATGTAGTATTTTAAAAAAAATATTGAATTTTTAAAAAATTCAGAATTTTAATTTCTTTGTTCGTCGCCAAACTGAATGCAGTCCAGATGTAACCACTCCTGAAGAAGGAGGTTTTCCAATCCCTTCACCCCATTCACAACTGTCGTGCATTAAATTTGACATCATTAATGTGGTCAGTTTTTCAAAAAATATTTTTTAAATTAAATTTTAATTTAATTATTTAAATTTAGTCTTCGATTTTGCCCAAAAGTTGCCAAAAGTCATAATATGGCCTAAATATGACATTTTGAGACTTTCGGATCAATATCAATTTTTGGTTTCTTCAAACTCAACCAAATTTTTGTTTGAAGGTGTAATTCGATAGCTTTTTTTAATGCTGACTAACACTGTTAATAAGTTTTTTTGTGGTTT
>JAJQXH010000081.1:227500-247500 GCA_022343465.1 Oscheius sp. G VE-2021 | reverse complement strand
TGGGCAAGGGACGGTGAAACAGTGGAGTGATCGGGCAATAAACCATTTTTAATCTTAAACCTTAGTTCTGGAACGATGAAACATTGGACTGGTGTTGTAAAAACCATGCTCTTTACTAAACCTTAGTCAATGGACGATTAAACAGCGGAGTTGTGTGGCAATAAACCATTTAAATCTTAAGCCTTAAACATTGGAGTGATGTGACAAAACAATTTTGAATCTTAAGCCTTAATCAATTAACGATGAAACAGTGGAGTTGTGTGGCTATAAATCATTTTCAATATTAGACCTTAGTTTGGAAGATAAAACAGTGGAGTGATGGGACAATAAACCATTTTCATCTTTTACCTTAGTCAATAGATGATGAAACATTGGAGTCAGGTGGCAAAAAACCATTTTCATTTTAAGCCTTAGCCAATGCACGATGAAATATTGGAGTGATATGACATATAACCGTTTTTCCTTAGAACGATGAAATAGTGGAATGATGTGGCAACAAACCATTTCAACTGTATGCCGTAGTCAAACGAGGGTGAAACATTGGAGTGATACGGCAAAAACCAATTTAAATATTAAGCCTTAGTTGAAATACGATGAAACAGCGGAGTTAGGTGGTAATTTGCCATTTTATTTCTTAATCCTAAGTCAAGACGATGAAATAGTGGAGTGATGTGGCAAAAACCATATTCAATATTAGGACTTTGTCAAAGAAATATGAAATAGTGGAATGATGTGACAACAATCTTATGACTTAGACAGCGAACGATGAAACATTGGAGTTATGGGCAAAAAACCATTTTTAATTTTAAATCTTAGTAAATGGACGATGAAACAGTGGAGTGATATGACCAAAAACCGTTTTCCATCCTAGGTCTTAATTATGGGATGATGAAACAGTGGAGTTATATGACAATAAATCATTTTCAACCTTAAGCCTTAGTCAATAGTCCATGAAACATTGGAGTTATGTGGTATTTTGCCATTTTATTTCTTTTTTTATTTTCAATCCTAAGCCTTCCTTAGTTCGTTAGGCCTTCCTTAGGACGCTGAAACATTGGAGTGATGTGTCAATTTCAAAAAACTCGAGACAGGCGTTCGAATAATCGACTGCACTTGTCCACGCGGCAAGACGGGGGTGTAAAAAGAGCAAATCGTCTGCGGAAAGATTCATGGGATATTGCATGCAATCGGCCGTTTCTCTCACGTTTTCCGCCTTCTGAATTCAAATTCACCTAATTTTATGCATAGTTTTTACGCCGTTTTGTCACATTACTCCAATGTTTCTTTCTTCGGCCAATCTATCGAATTGCGGCTAGTCAGAATCGTTCTTTCTCTTTCCCATTGATTCAGGCGCTGATCACTCCACTGTTTCATCGTCCCTTTCATGGGAAACAAAGGTTTTTCGAAGAAAAGAACAATGTGTCTCCTTAGAAAGGCCGCTTTTCACCGCAGATGACACCCTCAGACCGCTTTTTACCATAGATGGCATCCTAAGGCCGCTTCTTACCAGATGGCAGCCTCAGGCCGCTTTAAAAAACATCAGATGACATCCTCAGGCCGCTTTTTACCGCAGATTGAAGCCTCAGGCCGCTTTGACCGCAGGTGGCAACCTCAGGCCGCTTTTTACCAGATGGCATCTTCAGGCCGCTTTTTTTAACAGAAGATGACATCCTCAGGCCGCTATTCACAGCAGATGACAGCCTCAGGCCGCTTTTCACAGCATATGGCGCCCTCAGGCCACTTTTTGTCGCATTTGGCATCCTTAGGCCACCTTTACGCCAGTTTGCATCCTCAGGCCGCTTTTTAATGAAGATGGCATCCTCAGGCCGCTTTTTACCGAAGATGGCATCCTCAGGCCGCTTTTTCCGTAAAAGGCATCCTCAGGCCGCTTTTTCCGTAAATGGCAGCCTTAGGCCGCTTTTTCCGTAAATGGCATCCTCAGGCCGCTTGCTCTCTCTCTCTCTCTCTCTCTGTCTCTCTCCCTCACTCTCTCTCTCCCTCACTCTCTCTCTCTCTCCCTCCCTCTCTCTCTTTCTCTCTCTCTCTCTCTCTCTCTCCCTCTCTCTCTCTTTCTCTCTCTCTCTCTCCCTCTCTCTCTCTCTCTCTGCCTACGTGTCTCTCCCACCTGAAAGTGTGCCGACTGGTTCCAACGGGATTGCGAGTGACAGGCGTTATTGCCAGCCGGCGTGTCCTTTCGCGGCCTTGTTGACAGCCGCGTAAACGACATTTCCCCGTTCGGGAAATACCTTTATTGACTTCATTTTATTGTTTTTCTCCTAAGAAATCAATAAAACGCCAAAAATGTGCAAAAAATGACCTCTGTAGCCTAGAAAACTACAAATAGCCGCGTCCTTCGTCGCTGATAAGATAGCAACACTTGGCGGTTGTCAGTCGACCATGAAACATTGGAGTAATCAGTCTTACTTTCTTTCATTGATCCATAGTTTTCTTAAATTTTAAGTTTAAAATCTCGTTTTCAGTATCGATTTTCAATTTCCCCTTTTCCAAATTTGTAGCCTTCCCACGCCCTTGCGCTGATTCGATTAGCACCCCCACTATCGCCCCAACTTTCGACGATTTCTTTTTTCCCAACGTTCTTTTCAGATGACGGAGGCGGAAGCGGCTGTGGAATATAGGCACTTTGTGGTCGCCACTCTCTACTATTCGCTTGTTTTCATTGTTGCAGAAATTTCGAGGTTAGCGTTTGCGTCTGAGCAAATATTTGCGCGTTTATGAGAGAGACGGGAGGTGAGAGATTTGTGTTCCCGTGTGTGAGCGCGTGAACGTGTGAGAACGTGAGAGCGTAGGCGTGTGATCATGAGTTTGAATGGTGAGGACGTGTGTGTTTGTATGTGTATGTGTGTGATTTCACTCACTATTTCACGCGTGTGGACGTGAAACAGTGAGTGAAATACTGAATGTGTGGAATTGAATGTGAACACGTGTGAATGTGATCGTTAGATTGTGGGCGTGTGGACGTGAAATAGTGAGTGAAATAGTGAATGTGAGGAATTGAACGTGAACACGTGTAAATGTGTTCATGAAACCGTGTGCGCGTAAAAGGACGAGTGTGTGCTCGTGATGCGCCTGCACGTGAGATCGTGATCGCATGTGACATTGTGTGGTACAATTGATGATCTGCAAGTGTGTGTATGTGTATGTGTGCGTGTGTGCGTGTGTTTTTGTGAAAATGAGAGCGTTCAAGTAGTATGACCGTGAGTACATGCGTTTGCGTGTGCACGTGAGGACGTGTGTATGTGTTCGTGAGATCGTGATGTGTGTGTCAACGCGAGGGTGTGTTAATATGACCGTGTGGCCGTGATCTTTCGTGTGATCGTAAGGACAAGTGTGTTCAATTGTGCAATCATGTATATGTTTGTGTGCGTGTGTTAGTGTGACCGTGTGACCGTGAACTCTAATGCTCGAAAAGATGTGTGATCATGCACGCGTGTGTGCGTGAGATTGTGGGTTTTTTGTTTGTGTGGAGTGTGACCGTGAGAATATATCTGTAGGGAAAGAGAGACCGAGTGGGCGTGAATGTGTGAATGTCAATTTGTGCGCGAACGTGTGAATGTGTATGTGTGTGTCAGTATGGGCTTATGTCAGTTTGTGAGTGTTTATGTATGAATATGTGTGTGAGGGAGCGTGTGACTGTGTGAATGTGTGAGTGTAAACGTGTAAGCGTGTGAATGTGTGAATGTGGAAGTGTGTGAATGCGTGTGAGTGTGAGTGTGTCGATGTGTGAATGTGTGAGTTTAAACTTGTAAGAGTGTGAGTGTGTGAATGTGTGTGCGCGTGAAAATACTCACTTTTTAGGCGTCTCGCTGACAAACTCTTCTCCAAATCCTCCCTAATCCACCGTTTCTGCATCGAATTCATCGGAACCGTCACTATCTGCGTCTGTGTCTTTGAAAATGGTAACTATTTTTGAATTTTTCAGCTCAAAATTCAAATTTCCAGGTGTTGTCTACGTAAATTATGGACTAGGAGCCTATTTCCTTGTTAGTACAATGCTTGGTTTCCTCTATGGAACTCTTGGAAGAGGAAGTTTTGGAACTCCTATGGGACCAGTGGAGTTGTTCGTCTATGGAGAGATGAAGTGAGTACACAGACACACAGACACACAGACACACAGACACACATAATCACTAAGGTCTTAGCTTAGGTGACCTACTGAAAATGATTTTTTGTCTGATCACTCCAATGTTTCATGTTCACTGACTAAGGCTTAAGATAGACAATGGTTTATTGCCACATCACTCCAGATTTTTTCTTCGATTGACTAAAGCTTAAAAATGAAAATTGTTTTTTTTTGTCTGATCACTCCAATGTTTCATTTTACGTTTACTAAAGATTAGGATTGAATGGTTTATTAGAACACCACTCCGCTTTTTCATCATACAGAGAATGAGGTCTTAAGAAAAAAGTGCTTTTGCCATATCACTCCACTGTTTCACTTTCCATTGACTACGGCTTCTGAATGAAAATGGTTTTTTTGCCATATAACTCCAATGTTTCATTTTTTCGTTGACTAATGCTTAAAAACGAAGATGGTTTATTACCACATCACTCCAATGTTTCACAGTCAAGGAACTAAGGCTAAAGACTGAAAATAATTTTTTGCCACATCACTCCAATGTTTCATTGCGGTTCCAGGCTCTCAAAACTTTTGGTTTTGGTTCTTGCCGAAATCCTCGGAGGTCTCTTCTCCTGGAGAATCGCTATGGAGATCTGGCGTCAGTCCCTTAACTACGCCGACACCCACATTGCCTTCTACTCCAATGGACTGGGATTCTGTGATATTCAGCACAAGGTTGGGTTCTATGATGCTAATTACTGTATGCGGGGACTACTTTTGCGTTTGCCGCCGATCTCGTACGGGTGTGAAACTCGCGGCGCTACCATGTCAGACAACCAGAGTTTTCTGCGCCTTTTCAGGCGGGAACATTGAAAATTCAAAAGTGACCCAAAAATCGATAAACCGATAGATTGGACGAGCGTAAACACCGTGCACGTAGTTCGTTAAAATGCCGGTTTTCCACAGGTCCCGCCTGGAATGGCCAAAAATGGCATTTCAGATGCAGATTTCTCCAAAACGACGAACTTAAATCCCAAAATTGTTATATATTTTCTAAAATACTTTTCAAGCTTTTTAATTTGAGATAAAGTCAAAAAGGTTCCTGACGGTCACTTTAAAAAGTCCGCCATTTTGAATTAAGAAAAAAAACAGTTGGTTTAAGAATGTCAAATCCTATGTAACTTTTTAAAACTTTTTGCAGCACACCTTCGTCATGATGATTGCCTTTGAAATCTTCGGTGCCTTCCTCATGAGGACTGTGATTCCCAAGATGCCGGAACGCATCGCCAACTGGACCATTCCTGCCTTCATTTCTGCTATCTTCAGTTTCAGTAAGTTAAGAAATTGAAACCATTGAACTTTGGCATTCATTCATTCCTCGAATATTCTCCATATCCAATTTCCCTGCGGGCGCTGTCGCGATAACCCTAGGCCACAGTCCACCGAGACAGTCACTTTAAAGGACTGGAACTAAGATTGAAACGGGCAAAATTATCCACAAAAATCAATTTTAAAAAAAATAGTTTCAATTCGCGCGACCGTCTCCGCCCACAGAACTGTGCGGCAAAACGTAAATTGTAAGTCCAGGTCTCGCCACGAAAACCCTGCAAGTCACAATTGGAAAAGAAACGTCTTGTTTTTCTTGTATTTATTAATTTATAGTCTGTACCAATGCTAGTTCGTTTAAACGACACTATAACAGAGGACTACAGTATTGTTTCCCGTCGCAAATGAAAGGGCGGGTAATTGAAAATATAAAACATCCAGAGAGAACCCAACTCGGAGACTACCAATGACCAATTAAATTAACTAATTTTACAAATTGAATACTGACAAATTGAATAATTGAGTACAAATTCAACTAAAAAATGATAGAAAATATTAGCGAAATTCAAGAAAATAAGAGAATTTAAAAACGTAGCTACAGTAATCCAAAGAAAAATTGCGTGTAAACGAAAATGGCGTACGCAGTTCAGCGCTAAGGGCAAAAATTGGGGGAACTAGAATTGGCAACAACTATAGCAAACAAAATTTATTTTTAAACTGAAAAAGTAATCAGTGAAAAAATAATAATACATAGTTTTATTTTAAATCAAATATGTAGTAAATGTTCTCCAGATCCAATTTGACAGCGGGCGCTGTCGCGATAACCCTAATCCAGCTTATCGAGCAACAAAAGCAAAGTGAACTCCCTCATGAAATTCCAAAATAATTTTTATATAATTTTCAATAAAACATAATTTTTTCCTCTTTTCAGCCATCATCTACGTGGGAGATGCCGGTCTTGACCCCGTCGTCGCCTCCTCTCTCTTCTTCGGTTGCCGAGGCCTCACTCAACAGTGGTTCATCCTTCAATACTGGGTTAGAACCTGATGTTTTGATATCGAAAATTCGTACTTTTTCAGTTGTGTCCAGTGATCGGATGGATGCTGGCTGCCTACATCGACCGTAGTAAGAAGTCCAAGTCTTCTAAGAAAGAGAAGAAGGAGAAGAAACAGAAACAGGTGGTCAAGAAGGAGAAGAAGGGGAAGAAGGAGAAACAACAGTAAAACACGGGCAAGGAGCGGGTAAAATTAAATGATCGTTGTTTTTTCTAATGAAGTTTTTGATTTTGTCTTTGTTTTAATTGTAGAGGACGAGTCAAAGCGGCCTGAGGTTACCAATAAAAGCGGAAAGCGGCCTGAGGTTGCCTGAATCCACAGAAAGGTGCCTAAGGTTGGCGGAATCATCAGGAAGCAGCCCATGTGGTATGTGGACAATGGAGTGGATAAGATGTGGATAGGAGACACTGGAAGGTTAAGACCACCCATAGAGTAAGATTTAGACCACCCGTAGAGGTAGGTTTAGACCACCCAAAGAGGTAGGTTTAGACCACCCATAGAGGTAGGTTTTATCTTTCTCTCTCTCTCTCTCTCTAACGTGAGAGATTAAACTAAAACTACGCCACTTTCCGCCACGTCTCTCCTCTCCTTTTCCCTCCCTCATTTCTCCTTGTCCACTTCTCCCGTGCGGTTCCCCTAATGCTTCTACTAAAATGTAGGTTTACTCTAGTTTCAGTTGACTGTTTTCAGTCATCTTTTACTTCTTTCTGGTCTCCCTCGCTTCTTGTGACTCAAGGAATCCGGAGACTCAAGGGAATCAAAGAAATAGGCAACTCAGCTCTGCAGCAACTGTGGTAATCCCGTCTGTGACGGAAGCACCTACAGTACCCTCTACAGTACCTACAGTACCTTTGCCTAATCCAGGTAGTCTCTCTCTCTCTATCTCTCTCTGCGTCTCTAACCATCTTCCTGTCTCTGCGTCTCTAACCATCTTCCTATCTCTGCGTCTCTAACCATTGTCATGTCTCTGCGTGTCTAACCATCTTTCTATCTCTGCGTCTCTAACCATCTTCCTCTCTGCGCCTCTAACCATCGTCAAATCTCTGCGTCTCTAACCATCCTCCTATCTCTGCGTCTCTAACCATCCTCCTATCTCTGCGTCTCTAACCATCTTTCTATCTCTGCGTCTCTAACCATCCTCCTATCTCTGCGTGTCTAACCATCTTTCTATCTCTGCGTCTCTAACCATCTTCCTATCTCTGCGTCTCTAACCATCTTTCTATCTCTGCGTCTCTAACCATCTTCCTATCTCTGCGTCTCTACCCATCTTTCTATCTCTGCGTCTCTAACCATCTTTCTATCTCTGCGTCTCTAACCATCTCCCTCCCTCTCCCTCTCTCTCTCTCTCTCTCTCTCTCTAACCACTCTCTTAAGCTTCCGCTCCTCCAAACGCCCCTCCCCCTGACTCTTCCACTCCTCTTCCCCCAGCCCCTCCTCCTGCTGTTTCTCCTTCCCTAGGCACCAACTCCAACGCCAACTCTGCCAACCAGGGGGGCTCCCAAAATTCATCGACGGAAAAAGCGAAGGAAAAGCCAAGTGACGGCCTCTTCTGGGGACTCTTCGTCGTCTCTTTGATTGGGTCACTTGGGACACTCGGTTCAACCATCTTCTTCTCAATTAAGATTATAAAACAAAGAGAGGTGAGAAAAGAAAAAGAGACTTTGAATTAAAAAATGAATGTTTTAGGCTTTGAAAAGGAAATCGTGCGACACCAAATCGGAGGGGACGAAGAAAGAAGAGAATTCTGAGAATGAGATGTAGGAAAAAGAAGGAAAATGATCGATTACAGTAAATGAGAACGCTCAATACAGATAGATTTTCTCTGTCTCTCTGTTTCTCTAACCCTCTCTCTCTCTCCTTCTCTCCCTCTCTCTTAGTCTCTCTTTTTGAACCATTTTCTCTTTTCCCTCCCATTCTTTTTCATTTGTAAAGGAGAACGAAAGTTCATATAAGTGGAATCGTGAGATGTGTATGCGTGTGGACGTGAGATAGTAAGACTGTATTTAAGGGAGTGAACGTTAAAGCGTGTGAATGTGACCGTGCGGCCGTAGGCGCGCGCGCGCGTGTATGCGTGTGTGTGTGTGTGTGTGTGTGTGTGTGTGATAGTGAACCTGCCCCTGATAACATGAAAGTGAAAGCGTGTGAATGTGACGGTGCGTGAGGTTGTGTGGCCTTGAGTGCGCACGCAAGAGTATGAGTGTGTACTCGTGAGATTGTGTGTGTCTGCACGTGACATTGTGTGAACCCCTGTGAATGTGCAATGGTGAAAATGTGGCTGTGAGCACGTGAGAGCGTGAAAATGTCGAACTGGGGATGTGACTTGGTTAAAACATGGATGTGAGGGCGTTACATCGTGCAAATGTGGATAAGGGGACGTGATATCGTAAAAAAGTGGATGTGAGTACGTGATATCATGAAAATGTGGATGTGAAGACGTGAGATCGTGAAAATGTGGATGTGAGGACGTGAGATCGTGAAAATGTTGAACTCGGGATGTGACTTCTTGAAAACATGTATGTGAGGATATGAAGATGTGAAAATGTAGATGTGAGGACGTGAGATCGGGAATAACTGGATGTGAGGACGTGATATTGTAAACAAGTGGATGTGAGGACACGAAAATGTGAAAATGTCGATGTGAAAACGTGAGATCGTTTAAATTTGGATGTTAGGACGTGATACCGTGAAAATATGAATGTGAGGACGTGAGATACATCAGTGTGTGTGTGTGTCGAGCGTGTGTCAGTGAGTGAGTGAATGAATGACTATGTCTGCGTGGATGTGCATACGTGTGTGTGCGCGTGAGTATGTGTGTGAATGAGACGAAAGTTATAAATATCACCTCCTCCCGTCATCCCCAATTCCCACATTTCCTGCCCCAACCACCAAAAATCTCCCCGAGTTTCCTCCTTTCCCTAGGGGAATCCGTGTCCCCCCTCTTTCATCAGATAACGTACTCGGTCACTTTTTGTTTATCGCTCATAGGGCCAAGCGCCGTTTACAGAAAGCGAAAGATTGATGTTCCCACGGGGCTTCATGTTGTTACGCCAGCCTGCATGAAGAAAAATGGCAAAAATAGCCTACGCCCAGTTAACAAACTAAAATAACCTCTTTTTTTAGTAAAGGAAACCATTTTTACACAATTTAAGCAAAAAGCAAAAAGTCAGCCCGATGCGGGGCTCGAACCCGCGACAGCCAGATTAAGAGTCTGGTGCTCTACCGACTGAGCTAACCGGGCGCCGCAAGCAGAGAGGGCGCGGCGCCTTTCATACCCGCGGGTCCGCCGCAATGCCACCACAGCAAACTTTGATTCATTTTTACGGCGTTCACCTCCCTCCCTGCAGTATAATTCGTGGCGGGAAATTGAATCATCGTCCATATGTGGAAGAGCGGCTTCCTTCCGCCACCCCTAGGCCTTTTTCGGCACAACTCTTTGTTTCTGACACTTTCGGTTCAAGAAAAACCGACGAAACTTACTTCAAACTGGCTCAAATCTATAAATTTCAAAGTCCGCTGTCACTTTCCGGCCACATTTCACCGTCAAAGCCAGATTAGCGGATTTCGCGGGGTGGCAGGGTGATTGGCTCCCGGACCTGGGAACCTGAACCTTCCAATTGGCTTCTATTTTTCGGGAATGTCAATTTTAGCAAAAATTTGAAAAATCGATAAAAAATAAAGTTTTAATTTACTTTAATTCAATTAAATACCCCCGAATTAAGTGGGTACCACCCAGTGACCAGGGTTCGACCCCCCCCACAAGACCGTTTTTGGGCCACCCTGTGAGTTTTCGCTTTGAAATGTCACATCCACACCTCCACACGTGGTTCTAATTACAACTTAAGGCGAAAAATGACGTAAAAGTGGGGGATTCCAGTTTTTTGAAGTGTAATCCGAAAATAGACGACTGAACGTGACAGATGTAACTCTGGAAATTACTCATAAATGCCTTTTTCACTTTACTATTCATACTTTCTTGCTACTTTCTGATTGGTTCACGTCCTCACGTGCACATTTTTACGATTTCACATCCACATTTGCACGAACTTACGTTCACACATCCTCATGTGCACATTTTCAGAATCTCACGTCCTCACATTCACATTTTCACGACCTCACATCCTCAATTTTAACGATAGCTCGTGCTAATATCCACGTTTTCACGATCTCACGTTTTCACATTCACATTTTCACAATCACACGTCTTGACATTCACAATATCACGATGTCACGTCCTCACATCTACATTTTCATGCTCTCTTGCCCTCACATAAACATTTTCACGATCTCACGTCCTCACGTCCTCACATTCACATTTTTACGAACTCACGTGCTCACATCTACATTTTCAGGATTTCACGTGCTCACATCCACATTTACCCGATCTCACGTTCTCACGTCCTCACATCCACATTTTTACGAACTCACGTACTCACATCCTTAATTTTACGAAGTCACGTCCTCATACTCACGTTTTCGCGTCCTCACGTCCTCACATTCACATTTTCACAAACTCACGTTCTCACATTCACATTTTCACAATCACACGCCTTCACATTCACAATATCACAATGTCACGTCCTCACATCCACACTTACACGATCTCACGTCCTCACATTCACATGTTTTACGAAATCACGAGCTCACATTCACATTTTCAGAATCTCACGTCCTCACATTCACATTTTTACGAACTCACGTGCTCACATCTACATTTTCAGGATTTCACGTTCTCACATCAACACTTTCACGATATCACGTCCTCACATTCCCATTTTTACGATCTCACAGTCCCATTCACATGCTTTCACATTCACTCCATCAGAGACAGGTTCACTGTCTCACGTTCACACGCACATAATCTCACGATTACACTTGTATAAAATAGCGCGTCCTCAAGATCCGATATCACGGCCACACTTACATTTGTCAACATTTGTGCGCTTCGTGACACACACACACACGCACACACACACACACACACACACACACACACACACACTCTTTCTTACACGTCCTCACAGTCACACGCTTGTTTTGCCAAATTCCTCTATAAAATAACTCAATTAACCAGTCTAGCCACTTTTTCTTCTGAGAAATCACTTGTTCCTTGGGGAAATCGTCTGAATTGGCCTTGTCTCCAGTCTGCTGGGCTAATGATCACTGCTCATCTCAGCAAAGTCTCGGATTTCCCATTCTTTCCCGAAAATATGACATTTCTGACATCATTTTGCATTTTCTTCGGAAATCAACCTTCAGAACCCCATTAAATTGGATTTAAATTCAATTACATTCGAAATTGAATGTTCTAGAACATTAATTTGATGCTGATCATCAATTTCATAAGCCTGTTGTAGTTTGAAGTGAGGGCAATGTATTCTGCCCTCATTTGTCTCAATTGCCAGCTCAACCTTCCGAATAAAGCAGCCGTTTGGCGCCAAAAACCTCCTTTGGGAGCCATCTGGAGAGGCCTACCGCATGCCTTCGGCCGTGAGGCTTATCTATGGCCCCCCGGGGAGACCTCACACCCTTCCTCCTTTCACGTACCTACTGTAGCTTCACGTTTTGGAATTCGTTTTCAGTACTGAAATTTTGAAGTTCTTTAGACCACCCATAGAGGGGTGGTTTAGACCACCCATAGAGGCTGATTTAAACCACCCATAGAGGGGTGGTTTAGACCACCCATAGAGGCTGATTTAAACCACCCATAGAGGTGGGTTTAGACCACCCATAGAGGAGGGATTAGACCACCCAAAGAGGTAGGTTTAGACCACCCATTGAGCTAGGGTTAGACCACACACTGAGCTCGGGTTAGACCATCCATAGAGGTAGGTAGGGTTAGACCACCCATTGAGGTAGGGCTAGACCACCCAAATATGATAGGGTTAGACCACCCATTGAGGTAAATTTGGACCACCCATGTAGGTAGGGTTAGACCCACAAATTGAGGCTAGGTTAGACCACCCATGGAGGTAGGGTTACACCACCCATACAGGTAGGATTAGACCACCCATAGAGGTAGGGTTAGACCACCCATAGAGGTAGGATTAGACCACCCATAGAGGTAGGCTTAGACCACCCAGAGAGGTAGGTTTAGACCACCCATTGAGGTAGGATTAGACAACCCATTGAGGTAGGGTTGGACCACCCATTGAGATAAATTTAGACCACCCATACAGGTAGAATTAGACCACCCAAAGAGATAGGTTTAGACCACCCATAGAGGTAGGGTTAGACCTCCCATAGAGGTAAGGTTAGACCACCGATAGGTTTGGACCACCCATTGCGATAAGTTCAGACCACCCCTTCTCTTTGAATCAAAAACCTTGTTCTGTTTGCAATATTCTGCAGAAAACAATCCCTGCGAGACCGGCGGGACCACCTCTCCCGTGATTTTATTTACGGCTCCCCTGGCGGCCAAAGGGCGCCCTCCTGCGGTAGGAGGGCTGTCTCCCACACCCCGCTTGATTGAAAATTCTCATTCTTTCAATTCACTCCCCTTTGTAAATCCTCCGTTTGCACTTGTCAATGACAAAAAGGATGTAGAAGCGGATAAGGTCGTCTGAACTTTTTTTACACACACACATGTCCTCAACCACATTTTCACTATCTAATGTCATCACATAAATGCTCACGTCCTCACGTCGTCACACCAATATTTTCACGATCTCACGTCCTGATTTTCACATTTTTATGGTCTCACGTCCTCACGTCCTCACATCCACATTTTCACGATCTTACGTGGTCACATCCACATGTTCACGATCTCACGTCCTCACATCCACATTGCCATGATCTCACGTTTGCACATCCACGTTTTCACAATCTCACGTCTTTACATCCACATTTTCAGGGTCTCAAGTCCTCGCCTCCACATGTTCACGATCTCACATCCTCACATTCCCAATTTTACGATCTCACGTTCTGACATTCACATTTTCACGTTCTCACAATCACATGTTCACAATCTCACATGCACATTTTCACGTGATCACGTCTTCACATCCACATTTAGATGATCTCACATTCTCACATTCACATTTTCACGATCTCACGACCTCACATATTAGTTTTCAGGATCGCACGACCACACATCCCCATTTGTATGATGTCACGTCCTCACATCCATATTTTCACGAGCTAACGTCCTCACATTCACATTTTCCCAATCTCAACTCGATGTGTCCACTTTTGTGACCGGAAGACACTTCACCTGCGTCAATTATCCAAATGACCTACTTCATTTCCAATTAGCTGTGATTACGTGCAGAAAAGTGTGCCATAAATTGTTGCCTCTGAAGGAAGTGCCACTTTTTCTATTAGATGGTGCAGAAGACCTTTCTGAGATAACAATTTAGCTTGATCACAGTACAAACTTAAATGTTAAGTACTGAAAACCTACTTTAAAGTCGAAAATTTCAAGAAAAGTCGTCTCTCTCTCTCTCTCTCTCTAGGTTTAGACCACCCATAGAGGTAGGATTAGACCACCCATAGAGGTAAGATTAGACCACCCATAGAGGTAGGATTAGACCACCCGTAGAGGTAGGGTTAGACCACCCATAGAGGTAGGGTTAGACCACCCGGAGATGTCTCTCTCTCTCTCTCTCTCTCTCTCTCTCTCTCTCTCTCTCTCTTCTCTGCAATTCCCCTCCTTCTCCAGCCGAATTTCACTCTCTTTGCTCTCTCTCTGTCTAATACGCATTTATGCAAATCCCAATGTTTTCGTCTTTCCCCTCTCCGCCGCTTGTTTTTGACGTGAGAATTTGCGTAGGCCGACGATTGCTCTTTCTCTGTGCCATTCAAACGTGTGTGCATAATTGAAGGCTCCGTCTAGGAGATCAAAATTAATGATGTGCAGAAATCAGGAAATGAAAAGAAATGAAATATAGAAACATAGATATATAGAAGCAAAAGAGAATGCCCACAGGCGGGATTGAACCACCGACCTTCTGTTTACAAGACAGACGCTCTGCCACTGAGCTATACGGGCGCCGTGTAGCGGCGTCCGCAAGGCCTATTTGGATACGCGGCGCTGGCGACAGCGATTGACAAATGGTCGATAAACGCCGAATTGCGATTGTTTGACCAGCTTTTGGCTTATTACTCCAGAATACAATAACTGACCCCACGACCTAGCCATTTTTGGACCAGCCATACCATTTTGGACCACCCAGACAGGGCGGAGGCGTAAAAACGCTATCCTGTCTGACATATTTCCATTTTGACACAGAAAAAGCCTGGATTACCGTAATCCTAGGCGATTCGTCAAAAGATGTCTCAGACATCGGATGTTTTCACTCTGCCCCTTGTACTAACAACAAATCCACATTTCCTCTCTTTCCCTCCCCGTTTTGCCAAATTTTTAGGTTTTTCCTGGTTTTTATCTTTTCACCCGAGACTCCCAGATAAATATTCGTTCCAGGACCAAAAAACCTGAAAATCAAGCTATAAAAACAAAAAGCAAAAGATTTGCCTACGAGGGGAATCGAACCCACGACCTCTGGCTTATGAAGCAAGGGCGTTACCACTGCGCTACCAATTCACGTTGGCATGACTGTCACAGCGCGCCTATATAGAGAGCAACCCCGCCGCAGGGCAAAACCGTGGAGAAATCAATCGATAATAGGCTGTTTTTCTGTTTTCTAATTATAACTACCTCGTTCTTGATGTCTAATAAAAGAAACAACTCCTAGTTTCTGAAATTAATCCCTTGCTCCATTTTATGAACCATTTCCTGGTTTCTCCGCCCACTGGGAGCCACAATAGCCTTGTTTTCAGCTAATTAGGATCAAAAATTGAATTTCTATCCTTGTTTTCTGGAAATCACTTTGATTCCACTCTGCTAAAAGCTTTCACAAAGCTTGAACACAATTTTTCCCCATGCGGCGGCGCCCAGCGGCGGCGCCTCTGTTCTTAAAGGCGCCGCCGCGCCCGTCTCCCGTGTCCTCGGTAGTATAGTGGTGAGTATCCGCGTCTGTCACATGCGAGACCCGGGTTCAATTCCCGGCCGGGGAGAATCTTTTGCTTTTTATCTATTTTCACCTAGAAAGCGATTATTTTTACATTCTGAACCCAGAATCAAGGAAATTTTGTGATTTTCGTTCCCTTCACGCCAAATTTACCTGGCTGAATTCACAAAGCCTGTTCAAAATGTTCGATTCCCCTAAGTGGTTGTTTTGGTTCTTTTGGAGAAGCGTATTTCATAGATGACAAAGGAATGCTGCAAAGGGAAAGCAAAACATACTCCTGCATGCATTTGAGCACAACTCACGAATTAATGGGCGGATACTTCCTGATGGACGGACAGGGGAGATCCATTACGGGAGGTCAGAGAGACCGATTGGGTGGGTATATACGATGGGTTTAACCAGATTAGTCTCTCTCTCTCTCTCTGTCTCTCTCTATCTCTATCTCTCTCTCTCTTTCTCTCTCTAACAGTCTCTCTCTAGCCGTCTCTCTCTAACTGTCTCTCTCTCTCTGACAGTCTCTTTCTAACAGTCTCTCTCTCTCTCTCTCTCTCTCTCTCTGTCTCTCTCTATCTCCATCTCTCTCTCTCTCTTTCTCTCTCTAACAGTCTGTCTCTAGCCGTCTCTCTCTAACTTTCCCTCTCTCTCTAACATTTTCTCTCTCTCTCTATCTCTATCTATCTCTCTCTATCTCTCTCTAACAGTCTCTCTCTAGCCGTCTCTCTCTAACTGTCTCTCTCTCTCTGACAGTCTCTTTCTAACAGTCTCTCTCTCTTTCTCTCTTTCACACTCCCTCTCTCTCTTTCTCTCTGTCTCTCTCTCTAACAGTCTCTCTCTCTCTTTCTCTCTTTCACACTTTCTCTCTCTCTTTCTCTCTGTCTCTCTCTCTAACAGTCTCTCTCTCTCTCTCTCTCTCTCTCTCTCTCTATCTCTCTCTAACAGTCTCTCTCTAGCCGTCTCTCTCTAACTGTCTCTCTCTCTGACAGTCTCTTTCTAACAGTCTCTCTCTTTCTCTCTCTCTCTCTTTCTCTCTCTCTCTCTTTCTCTCTCTCTCTCTCTCTCTCTCTCTCTCTCTCTCTCTCTCTCTCTAGCGTCATCACAAATTCTACCCTTTGATGTCCTCTCCATTTTAACCAAAACAGCAATTCCCCAAACAATCGCCTAACCCATAATATTTTTCTTTCAATTGCATACAATCAGGTTGACCTTTCTCCTATTCCCACCCTGTCTGCCATTCAAAATCAAAAACATTGTCGTCTTCGTTTGTGGAAATTCCCCCTGAAAACAAAAGGTCACCACCGCCGCCGAAAATGTCAAAATCTCCGTCGGAAGACAACAAAGCGCCCGTACTTTTTGTCCCGGGGTCAATGGGCAATAAGGGGCGGAAGGCGTGAGCCATTCGCCTCAAAACGCCCCTTGTCCAGCCACTCGGCCTAATAGGATGCGCAGCGACGGAGGAATTCAGCGGGTGGGTTCCGGGTCAAACATGAAACTTTGGTCATCACTAGACTACCCTTGCCATAGCCGCCGATCTCGTACGGGTGTGAAACTCGCGGCGCTGCCATGCCAGACAACCAGAGTTTTCTGCGTCTTTTCAGGCGGGAACATAGAAAATTCAAAAGTGACGACCAAAAAATCGATAAACCGATGGATTGGACGAGCGTAAACAGCGTGCACGTAGTTCGTTAAATGCCGGTTATCCACAGGTCGCCTGGAATGGCTAAAAGTGGCATTTCGGATGCAGATTTCTCCAAAACGACGCATTTAAACTCAAATTTTTATAAATTTTCTTGAATAACTTTTCAACTCTTTAATTTGATATAAAGTCAAAAAAAGGTCCCTGAAGGTTCTTTTCTGATAAAAGGCTGTCCTTTAAAATCGAAAAAAAACTGGCTTAGACCCAAACTTTTCAACAAAAAAGCTCTGTTTTCCCTTAAAAATATAATTTGAAACATTTGGGCCGATGTATTAGCTTTTTGCATAACTAGGGTTATCGCGGGCGCGCCTGGGTTACGGTATCTGGGTCGGAGTTTGACAATTTTTTTTGTATTGTCCGGCTTTTCCGCTTTACTAGAAATTTTAATAGGAAATTTGATCTTAAAACGATAAAACTGGTGTTTTATCGTTTTAAGATCAAATTTGATCTTAAAACGATAAAACATAAAGTATTTCAGATTGTTAACTTGGGTGAAATGCAGAATTTTAAAAAAAAGTAGTTTGAGAAAAGAAAGATAGACAGAAACAGAGATTGAGAAGAGAGAGAGAGAGAGAGAGAGAGAGAGAGAGAGAGAGAGAGAAGAGAAAACTTTGTTCTATTTCTGGATGAATTAGGCCAAAACAAGCAATTCCCAGGAGAACCGACCTTATCCTTTTTATTTTGGCACCACGAACATAATTTCATTGTTATTCAATGACCAATGTGCGTGAAGCCGCTGAAACTCTCGATTTTTGTTAGATGGCTTCTAAAAACTGGAAAACCAATTTTTTTTCATTTTCAATTTGGCTTCTAACACGTGTTTGCCTGAGTATCCCACGTTATACTAAGTAAACGTGACATGTTGACTAAAGGGAAGTTCCAGGTATCCTAGTTACACGCGGAAAGTCTCTTCCTACACGTGTTACCTCTCTCGGCCAAGTTATTGAAATTGAGTTTTGGCCCTCGGACACGTTGTTTTGAAGTAAACGAACCATTTCCTACAGAAAATGTGTTTATGGAGTCAAAAAGAGTTCTTTTTATGCATATAATTGAATTCTTTGAGTGAAGAGCTTTTGAATGACACCCTACATGAGGATTTTCAAATTTGTGCCAAGTGGCGCAGTGGTAAGTGGCGCGCCACCAAACTTATGACCCTGGTTCGATCCCCCAGTAAGGAAAAAGTTTTGTTATGTTCAGATAGTCACAAATGTAAACAAAATTTTAGTTTCTACCGTACTTTTCAGTTTTTAGCTAAATTGTAAGGTTTTCAAGCCCCTGTATTTTTTTTGAAAATAATTTAATGACAGAATTTGTTTATTTTATGAACAAGTTTGAATTCTTTATTCTTTCATGAGGGTTTTGAAGTTTGTACCAAGTGGTTCAGTGGTAAGCGGCGCGCTACGAAACTTATAACCATGGTTCGATTCCCCAGCAAAGAAATTGTTTTGTTTTGTTAAAATAGCTACCAATTAATGAAACATTTAGGTTTCTGGCTCAATTTCTCTTAATTCTATTTTTATGACCTTTTTTCGAAGGTTTTCTCTATAAAAGTATCTACCCGGAATATTTTACACTCAAGTGACCAAGGTTCGATCCCACCCGGCGCACTTAATTTATATTCATTTTTTTAAAAATGTTCTATAAAAAGTTGAAGAAAAATGTCATTTAAAGCGGCTGAAACTCTTTATTTTTGTTAGATTTGCCTTCTCAAACAAGCTTGCCTGAGTATCCCACGATATACTAAGTAAACGTGACATGTTGACTAAAGGGAAGTTGCAGGTATCCTAGTTACACACAAAAAGTCTCTTCCTACACGTGTTTCCACCTTTTCCCATTGTTGTTCGTAGGATAACTCAGAGGAATGACCGGGTATCGCGTTTCAGCGTATGAGCAGTTGTTGACTGAACTACCGCACTTTTAACCACCTGAGAAAACACATAATACGTTGGAATTGCCATTTTTACTATTTTTACGTTTTTTTGTTTTGTTTAAAAGCATTTTTTTCATTGAAAATCGATTTTTTCAATCTTGGGTTATTGCGCGCGAGCTCGGGTTACTGTATATTTTCTAAACATCATGCAAACCCTATTTTTTTGACTATTCACAAGAGATTTAAAAAACTAGGCTATAATTAAATTTAAGATTATAATGTTTAAATTATAAATAAATAAAAAAATTATTAAATTTATTTATTTTTTTATAATAATAATTTTTTTAAATGTTAAAACTTTGAAAAAATATTTGATAAATCATTTCATGCAAAGTTGCATTTTAACAGAATTTTTAAAAGCTAATTTTTTGTTACTTTCAATGTTTCAATTAGAAACATTAAAAACATTTAAAAATATTTTTTTTTAAATTAATAAAAACGCCTTTTTAAACAATGTTTAAAATTTTCAGAAGCCAATTTAAACAATGTTTAAAATAAAGAAGCTTTTTTGAACAAAGCTTAAATATAAACATAAAACAAACCAAAATTAAAAATTCTATTTTAAAAAGTGTTAAAAATCTTTTTAAACTTTTTTTTAATTTTTAAAACAACATTTTTCGTTTTTACTCCATAAAAATGCCCAGTTGTTAAACGCAAGACAAAATACCCCAGGGTGGATCCGAACTCGGGTCGCGAGATTACCAACCGAGGATGCTACCACTAGGCTACGGTGTCTGTCCGCGACCGGATGGCTAAGTGGTACCGTCCTCGCTTGGAAATCTCACGACCCGAGTTCGACCCCACCCTGGGATATTTTGTTTTGCTATTAAACCTTACCATGCCCATTTGATAAAAAAACGACTAAAGTTCAATTCCGCCCTCATGAACATTTTTTTCCATTATAATCATAATTTGCTCTACTTAATCTTATAGTAAACTATTTATCCTCGCT